>OY757904.1:49066805-49304305 GCA_963585895.1 Sepioteuthis lessoniana
CCTTTTCATTTTTTCGGTACTGCTTTAAGTTCATCCTCTTTTGGCTCGGCTCGTTTGATGTCTCGTTGGCTACTAATAATTTCATGTAGCTTTATCCCTTATTTCAGGAGGAGTTCCGAGTTGATTCTTGTAATGATATTCCACTTCTGACTTCTTCCTTGGTTCGAAGCTTAGATTTATTCTCTACATGCTTTCTCTTCCACATACTTCATTTTCTATGGAATTAATCATGGTATTTTATCTTCAACAAAATTTCTGCTTTCATTGATTGGGCCTTTAATGTATTCTTGTTGCTCTTTTTTTTTCATAAAGGTAACTTAGTGTTGGAGTTTAAGTTTCTGCTCATTTGTATTTCTTGGGATTCTTTTAGTAAGTAAGGATGATGTTAATGCTATTTCGTTTTTCTTTAGGTGTAATTGCCTTTCATGGATATCAACACTTAGCTTTTACTTTGGTTGTATTGCACTCGGTTGTTGGTTCTATATGAGCTGTAATTTTTTTTATTAGTAATATGTCTTCAAGATGTGACATAAAGTTTATCAGACATCTATCAAAGCATATTGAGCGCTTATACTACTTATGGTAAGTATCGAAGAATCATATCGTGAAATTTCCCAGTTTGTCTCTTATTTCTGCAGAGACACAGTTTACTTTTTTTCCTTTGCAGATTGGTAGCTACTCCTTCAAAAGATGACTATAAAATTAAAATTAATTTAAACATTTCCTTCTTTATTAATTGGTTCTTGCTTTCAATAAAATAGAAAACAGAATCATTACATAAAAGGTTTTATCTGGTGATTCACACACACACACACACACATATATATATATATATATATATATATATATATATATATATATATATATATATATATATATATATATGATAGAAATATGTGGATATTTGGATAAATCGAACATTTAACTTATTCAAAATTCCACATATTTTTACTATACGGTCAGATTCACTAAAATCTATCATTTAAACATATTTATACACACACACACACACACACATATATATATATATATATATATATATATATATATATATATATATATATATGTATGTGTGTGTGTGTGTGTGTGTGTTATGGTTACATTTTTATTGGATAATTCTTTCTAAGAAGAAAAGTACATCTTTCTAATTCTAATTCTTTCTAAGAAGAAAAGTACATCTTCAAATTTCAACCGGTTAATAATTTATATGTACTTTCATTTGAAGTAAACATATTTTTCAACATACAAATTCTCGATATAAAAAAAAAATGTTATGTATTGTTATTTGGATTTGGATTTCATTTCAAATGCAAATATCAGTAACGTTATTAAATTGGTAACTCAACAGAATTGAACATCGTCTTGTCTACGGTCGGTGTTTGTATAATTATTTAGTTACTTCATCTATGTTCTAATACACTGGCTTTGAAATGCAATTCACACTTTGATAGACAGCGAAATGTGGTTGTTTCATTTTATATTTTGGCTTCAGTATTGATATTCTCATAGTATTAAATAAAACAATTCAGCATTAATGCCTATCACGATAATCTTGGCAGAGTTTGGTAAATTTAGTTTATCTATAATTTTAAAAAGAAAAGAACTATGTTTCAATTGTAGATGTGTAAGTAAGCACGGATGATCATAATCGAATAATATTTGGTAGTCAGCCATTGAACGATTGTTTTGAGTTGAAAACCGAATCCGAGAACTCTATTCAAAGAACAACAAAGCAAATGACTAATGAAGTGTGAAGCTATTATATTTCTCTTGTTCAGAAAGAAGACAAATGAAATGACTTGCGTGTACATTGCAAACACAAAGTTGAACTCGACAGCTGTCATGATAAACATTTTCTTATTAAAAAAAATCTCTCAATCGCAACTACAACAAACATCCTTATTTTTCCAAAATAACCAAACCAACTTATATATAATATATATATATATATATATATATATATATGTGTGTGTGTGTGTGTGTTTCTTTTTCTTTTATTTTCATTGGGTGGGTCGTTATTTATGAGAGTTATAAAATTATTGTTATTCTGACATCACGATGAATAAATAATTCCGTATGACATCAAGGTGATTATTTAAAAAGTAAAGCTATTGGCAAGGAAGAGAGAAGTAATTACCCCGCGTTTTTTTTTTTCATGTGCACTAATTGTTTCAAAGAGACAGACAATATAAATAATACGAACCTTGTTTTTAAATCGCTGCTATTGTCTTGATTTTATTCATGAGAATACGTTATTCTTGAACAGGAATCGAATAAATAAAACTATTTAACCAATTGTGAATTTTTTCTGACCAGTGTTGCGTTGCATAATAAACAACTGTACTCAAATATACCGGCACTTTGTGAATGAGAATGTTTATAGGTCCTGTAAACTAGTTTGGACGTAGGGCAGCCAAGCATCTCACGTGTTTTGGATAAGAATATCCTGACGGCATCTATCCCTCTGCAGGTCTACTACTCGATTTAATTTCCCTTCTTTTATACCATGGATAAAATGCCATGTCTTTCTTGGTATTTACAGGTAGGAGTATAGTAAAATTCATACCTTCCCTCGGTGTATTAGTGCTATATGAAATGGAAACGCCCACGTTTAAGATTTAAACTTGGGTTGAAGAGTTCAATTCCATGATCCGTAAAGAAAATCAAACTGATAATTTTCTGGTAATTGAAAGGAATTATCAAAATCGATTTCATTGAAATAACAGTGCTTCTTATTACCCACTCTTGAGGTATGCACACGTTTGCCAGGTTTTCTAGTCATGATAAATCAAATATAACATTAATTCCTCCAATTAAACATAAAATATATATATATATATATATATATATATATATATATATATATATATATATATATTTATTGACCTAATGTGTCTTGAAGGTACGTATTACCTACAGAGGACACGACCACCTCAAGGGCTAAGTGGTCGCGCATTATAATGATGACTAGTTAATTCGGCATCGCTTATATGTGACATGAACCGGTGACGCAGAGGTAGAGTTTCGGCTTCTGCATACTGTGGTCGTTGGTTCGATCTCCAGTGGTGGAGATTACGGTGTGCTACTGCTAATGAGACCCAATAAGATCCTAACAGCCGTTCAGTATGTCGTATGTAGGTGTTTGCCAGATTTCCTAGACATTATAAATCTAATATATATAGCAAGGTAAGTGTGGCAATTAGTATTTGCTCACTTTCTTATAAATAAGGAGCTTCTTCTGAGGCCAGACAATAGCTCTTTCCCAAAATTTACCCTACATTTCGTCTGAATGTGTTTAATAATTTTATTGCGAAAAGAGATTATAGTATATAGATCTAGCGTCGCTAGTTTACGTTTTATCTTAAAATACAAGTTATAAGACTGCATTTAGCGCAAACGTACAATCTTCTATTGCTGTCTTATTCAATTGGCCCCCATCTCGAGCGGCCCCCGTAGGGCGCAAGTTCGCCTCGCGTCTGCGAGCTCTAAAAGTCGATCCTCCTCGCACTCCGTCACCCGTTTCGTCTCGGACTATTGTGATATCTGAGTGATAAATCCATCCGCCTGCACGCGCTCGCGTTAACACCTGCCTCAATGTTGCACCTAACTAACCCATGTTCTGAGCCAAAATGTTCTCTACCTAACTAAACTCAAAGGCATGAACAGAAATCCCTCGGCCATTACGTTACAATCGGTCCCATGGATATTTATCAGTGACAGCATGAATCACAGTAGTTTCGACTACAAATATAATTTACTTTCGGTCAACACGTCGCGAATATGGACTGATACAAGTGAATGATATAGTTCTCGTGTATGATACGCACTCACAGTTTTTGTGCTGACAAATCAGGAAAAGTGTTTCTTTGGCACACAAATAGTTATTGTTAGCCCATTTCTCAAAAGAAAGGTATGAGAAATATTCTGGGATTACGATATTGTAAAATATGTATTAGTTACCGTAAATAGTTGCCGGCTCATTGGCCTCGTGGGTAGAGTGTTCGCCAATGGTCCGGGAGACCTTGGTTTAATCCCAGGTCACGTCATACCAATGACTTGAAAAATGGTATTTGATACCTCCTTGCCTAACACTCAGCAATAAACGGTACGTATCAAGGGTAAAGAGGAGCAATCCAAGGAAAAGAGTAGCGCCCTCCTCTAACCGAGGGTGTAGTAGCTATTGAACAGAGAGCCTTCTGGTCGTCCTCGACTACGGTCGCCAGTTTTAGTTTTACTTACCGTAAATTTACTCATCCAAAGAGACTAACAAGAAATATTCCGGTTTTACGATATTTTGAAATATATATTAGTTACCGTTAATTCATTGTTCCAAAGAAACTTATAGCAAATATTCTGAGATATAATATAATATCCTGTAAAACGTTACAAGTTCGTTTTTCAGTATTATTTGTCCTTCTTCAAAGTAAAATGCTCAAGAGATAATGGTAATATATATATATATTATATATATATATATATATATATATATATATATATATATATATATATATATATATATATATATATATGTGTGTGTGTGTGTGTGTGTTTCAGTAAGTTCCCTACTAAGAATCATGGACTTATGTGTCTCTTTATTAACAGATGCTGTCAATTGTTCTTTAGTGTACAGATCATAAGGAAATGATTGTCTCTTCTGAAGAAAAATACATTCTTTTCATTGCTGCCTAACCGAGTAAGCACTTTCTTGTAATATATGTTACGATGTCACTTAAAATAAGGTATATAACTGTAAGAATGGATTTAGAAATCAAAGAAAAGATATGAGACGCTTTACATTTTATTTTCGTAAGGTCTACAATTGGCAAAGATAATAAGTCTATATCTATATAATATCCCTGCACCTAAATGTACTTTGAAAATTTACGATCGGCCATTGAATATTTTGTTGTATCTAGAAGTTAACGAAAAAGAAGACACATTTGTATCTCTAAAAGAATTACCAATGACGACTTTATTTGAGATTTATGTTAGTATACACATGAGTAAAATAATACTTTTGAGAAAAGAGTAAAATATTCGGAGAGTTGAAATAAGAAATATAAAGAATACAAAGTTTTGCTTTATTTCGAAAAACCCAAACATTGAGGACAAATTATCGACTGGATATGGCTTAAGGGATTATAACAATAAAGTTATAAAAATTAATATCTGAGGTATTAAGGAACGTTCATCCACTCAAAAACATTGTGGAGATTGTCGTCTGATTTTTTTTTTTTTTTACTCGAAATTAGATATACGCATCACGTGTTCTAATATTTGAGACTTAGAACGAATTTTAAAATCGATAACAGATCAAATAGGGAATTTTGCAAACCACATTTTCTTTTTGTTGGCTTGAATTAACCAATCGTGTCCATTCGATGACGACTATCTTTCTTTCATTTGCCGGCAAACTCAGGATATCAATGCAGCACTAATCGCTTAAAATATCAATTGAAAAAAATGAAAGATGTTAAGTTAACGGTTGAGAAAGCAAAAACAGAAAACAAATTTACAAGAATTGAGTGTGGGAAAAACTGAGTTTAGAAAAAAACAGATTCGATCGTGATGAAGATTCAACCAACGGGATTGGAAGAAGTGATACTGAAAATATTTCTTTATATGCTGTGTTGGTGAGGCTTATATCTCGAACAGAGAGGTAAGACCTCTCAACTAACAAAAGGGGATGGCTCTAAACTGTAACTGTTGAGGAGAATTTAATTCTCGATTAGATTTCCGGGGAGTTTTAAGAAACAAGTATTTTTGTCATTATTGAAGGGTACATATTGTCTTCGAGTGATTCAAAATGTATGAGTCAAATAATTTATTTTGGAAATGATAATCATAAATATAACTATGTGCAAATAGTTTTTATGAATAATTACTTCTTTCCTCAGTTATCGGTAAATATGAGAGCAGACTAAATAGTTTATGCTTTTTTAGGCAATCAGTCAAAAAAAGGGGAAAAAATGAATTTAAACCAGCTTTGCTCTGCTTTAAAATAGCTTTGTGTCACTTACTGCCCTTAGCGGAGGGTTTGTGTATATACACTCAAAAATATATTTATATATAAGTAACTTGAAATTATATACGAATGTAATACATGAAATCAGGGGAATTTTGCCTTAGGAGTTGGCAGTAGGAAGCACTGTTTATAGTTGTACCATTTTCAAGCAAATCATTTGTGATGGGTCCTAACTTTACTTCGAATTCTATCTGTTGGACTTTTTATACTAACCGCTGCGCCCTGAACATTTTTCTTATTCGGGGAGTTAGTATGTTCTACTCAATGGAGCGTCCTTTTAGTTTTGGCTCCATGTGATAAATTCATGATTGGCTTTTAATATTTTTTGGCTAAAATATGTTTTGTCGGACCAATTACACATTCTTGTGTAAATTTCACATGATTTGTACTTCTCAGCTATCAGAAATTTGATAACATACTCGAAGCTTGCATCACTCCGATTTACTAACAATTTGAATAATCTCAAAATAAGGAACTAATTACTATGAGGGTTTATTGTATTAATTATTTCATTATGTAGTTTGTTTGGGCTGCGGGATTTTTAGTTTGCAGTTAAGTTTGCTAAAATATTTGAGTGGGAATGTAAGTCAAATTGGAAAGTTTAGGCGGGTGCACCAGCGACCTGGATAGGGGACACCTGTCATCTCTACACAGGAATACCAAATATAAACAAAATAGATTCATGTCTTTTCATTAGTTTGATTGAGGAAATGAATAACATGGTGAAAAAATTGTGGACATGTGTGAGATGACGCAATAACTTAGCGAGATGACATCACACTAACGATTTTCTGATTTTAAATATATAAAAATTTGTGAATTTTGAAAAAAAATGGTTGGAGTTTATTTGGAGGCTGTTGGAGAAGTTTTCAGTTGGGGTTAGTTGTCAGTCGGGTCGAGAGGTTTTTCTATGTGTCTATGTTCATAGACCCCTACAGATTCGTCCTCACGTGCTACTGTGTGCAGTCTGAATATTGAACGCCTTTGTAAGTGAATAAATAATTGACGGTTTCTATTAATATATTGTATATATTATCGTTACACCAATACCTTCCAATAAATAATTCTCAATTGTTAACGGTGAGTTCTTCTTATTTTTTGAGTTGCAAGCACCCAGGCAACTTACTCCAACGAACCAACCGACCGTCAGAAGAAGTTCCGGGTGAATTATATCATTCCCTAGCTGTGGATTTTTCAAACACAACGTGGGCACAAAGGGGATTCGATAAACAAACCATCTCGAAGCGCAAGTGGTTGTCACGGAACGGAGGCCGCAATGAAGATCCATTCCCAGAATAATACCGCATTTAGTACCGTGAGAGCCATAGTATCACATTTGGCGCCGTTACCAAAGTAAAAGTACCGTGATAGCTATAGCATTATATTTGGTACCACAGATGTTCTGATGTACTATGGTATTACATTTGGCGCTAGTGTCGTGCCAACGATATTGTTAGAAAACTAATGTTTTCCAAGATAATAATGGATTTTGCAAAAAAAAAAAAAAATAGAGTAGTCAATAAAACCTGCAGGTATCGACGAAATACCTTCTGAAATATAGAAAAGAATAAAATTTGTCGCTATAATTCTTCAATTTTAAAACATTGTGTATGAAAGGAACATAAAAAATAAATGGTACACTTCCCTTTTTTTATAAAGGCGACGTCAGAATGCCTAAAATTTACAGTGGTATTTCTCTTACTGCTAGAGTTGCTTCTCGATCTTGTCTGTTTTAGCAGAACGGGAAAGACGTACATGCATCCGATCTTTGGGGACATTGGATACATTCTAGAATACCTATCTGAAGTGACAGATGAGAGAGAAGGAAGGCGAGATAGTCGCAGGGAACTCTCCTCTCAGCGTTTCTTCGTGATAATATATATATATATATATATATATATATATATATATATACTCCAAAGTAAATCTTATTTCAACTTTATTTGTTCATCAGTAAATAAGGATTGCATGTGTTTATTTTTTGCGTTTTAATAAAAAAAAAACCAAAAAAACAAAAAAAAAAACGTATTGCTTAGAAAGAACTTTGACGCAGTAACAAATTTATGACTTGAAGCAAAGAAGTTTGTCTCTCTCTCTCTCTCTCTCTCTCTCTCTCTCTCTCTCTCTCTCTCTCTCTCTCTCTCTCTTTCTCTTTCTTTCTCTCTCTCTCTCTCTATCTATCTATCTATCTATCTCTTTCTCTGTGAATACACACACACACACACACACACACACACACATATATATATATATATATATATATATATATATATATATATATATATAAGTGTGTGTGTATGTGTGTATTAACTAAATATTCTGCACGATAAATATGTGCCACATATTCATTTGTTAAACCAATTTAAACAGGTTTAAATTCATATATATATATATATATATATATATAGTCATCCAAAGGCAGACTGTTTCGATGTATCACAACTCTGTGGTGAGGCAAGTCACGGGAGACGCTTCAACCTTGGATCAAGACCCACCGAACTTTACTTCAGACCGATTATATGAACTCACAGCCAGCCGAAAACCCAACACAGGCAATGGTATTTAACGTATATATATTAATCTACGTTTGTTAACATTTTACGCAACCTGAGACCGAAGTGCTTAATTCGTTGGAAGATCATTGCATTACGTGAGTGGCAACCGTTAATTCCTTCGCCAAAGTGCTCGAAAAACAAAACAAAACACAACGCTTTTCCGGCTTTTTACTAAAGTGAGATTCTTCCCTGCTTCTGATGAAACGAATGTCAAAGATTTAAGATTATCATTATCATTAAAAAATAGTACTTCTCTTAATCTGAACAGCTAACCATTTAATAACATTATTCCTACTAATCCTTATAAATGCACATGCATACTGTAATGACAAACAAACTGCACAAGCAAACAATTATTTGTCTGTTCGAGTCTCAATTAGTGCCCCATACTTCTGGCTCTGTGTTTTTTTTTTTTTTGTGTTTTTTTGTAAATATGCTACGGCAACGCTATATGTAGTACTACCGATACACTCAAACCCGCATATATATATACATATATATAGGAACTAAAAAATTACATATCTATCCTCATAATATTGTAAGTATGTCTTTTTCTTCGGTTCTGCTGTCTAGCCTTTCCTTATACACTTATTCAGTCGATTTGATAAAATGCATACTACCGTCGGGAAATTTGTACGCCTTCTGTTTACGTTAATAAGAATAGAGACGAAGTCATTTTTATGTTCATATTGTTCAGCTTCCCAGTATATAAGCAGTAATTATCCGATATTTTAAAACACCTATCATTTCTGTTTCTATGTATCTGAGTTTTCCTAGACAATATATATATATATACATACATACATACATATATATATATATATATATATATATATATATATATATATATATATATATAAATATGCAGTAAAATAAATATTTAGACTAATAAATCAATATATATATAACTGATTTGATTTCCAGGCAGCAGTCACATCGATACTGCTATATGGATGCACTACATGGACGCTAACAAAACGGCTGGAGAAGAAACTAGATGGCAATTACACAAGAATGCTGCGTGCAATCCTGAACAAGTCCTGGCAGCAACACCCCACAAGACACCAACTGTACGGCCACCTGCCCCCTATCACGAAAACTATTCAAGTTAGACGAACCAGGCATGCAGGACACTGCTGGAGAAGCAAAGATGAACTCATAAGAGATGTACTCTTATGGATCCCCACACATGGCCGCGCAAAAGCAGGGCGACCAGCTCGAACGTACATTCAGCAGCTATGTGAGGATACAGGATGCTGTCCTGAAGACCTACCTAGGGCGATGAACGATAGGGAGGAGTGGCGAGAGAGGGTCAGGGATATCCGTGCTACCAGCACGATATGATGATGATGATGATGATGATGATATAAGAAGCTACTGAATAACCACACGGTCCCATGGATAATTAAAATTATGTGATACTTTTACAAACTTGTGTTTAGAGATTGTATGTAAGTATTTAAATTATACACATTAATTATTTGAATATTTTTCTTTTTAAATCCGAAACTTTATTAAAGAAGTGAAAAAGAAAAAAAATTTTAAAAATTCATTAAAAATAAACAAAAAATAAATACAATATTTCAGTCGCATTAATTTATTTTTAAAAATTAACTTTTTCAAAGATTATGAGAAAATGATATTAGAAGAGGATTACATATTCTGCTCAACTACCTGGTATTTTTTGATTTCAGAGAAAGCAGGCGATTTTTTTTAATTACCTTAAAGAATAGAACTCTAAAATTTAAAAAAAAATCTGCGATTAAAATATTGTACAGAAAAATTTTCTAAAATGGGAATTAAAAATAGAAATTCAATTTTATGACGTTTACAAAGCAATTTCTAAAAAATACTTTTACGAGAAAAATGTTGAATTTCTTTCAATTCAAAATATTTTAGCTGACCTAAGTTGTTTAGAATAATGAATTATTATAATAAACCAGAAATTTCTTTAAGAATAGTGACGAACATTGTATGCAATATGGCAGAGATAAATAAGCATTTTTATAGGTGAAATAATAATATAGAAAGAGAAACAGATTTGATAATACAGAAAAAGAAACTGTTAGAAGCACACACACACACACACACACACAACTTAAAAAAAAATGGCTACTCGAACAATATGCTGATCTTTTGAGTCTGAAGCCACCAAACTTCGAGATACAGGGGAGTATGGTGGTGCTAAAATTATGATATATTCTTTTTAAGCAGTACTTTTTCAATTATTTCAAAACGAGTTCTTTTTTCTCGTTAGCGCAAGCACCTTGTCTACAATAGCAGATGACACACACACACACACACACACACACACACACACACACACATATATATATATATATATATATATATATATATATATATATATATATATATATGTGTCTGTGTGTCTGTGTGTGTGCGCGCGTATGTGTGTCTGTGTTTATGTTTGTGTGTATGTGTTTGTCTATGTGTATATTTCTGGGTGTGACTCTTAGTAATACATTCATCATAACCTTTTTGGCTTAATTTTTTTCTTTTCAAAGGAATATATATATATATATATATATATATATATATAAATTCTCTGCATCATGATCGAATTCCTTATTTTTCTCTCACCACCTGACTCTATCATACAGTGCTCATACAAGTGTTCCAAATGACATGCAAGTCTCCGTACAGAGCTTTTGTAAGAAGTAGATTTTTTACAGGTCACACGAGACTGGGTAGTCTATGTGTCGGAGTCAATTGGAGAACATCGTTTATATGTTCGTTCTTACTTCTCCAGCAGTGACCATATATATATATATATATATATATATATATATATATATATATATATATCATGACTGTCATGTCGAGCTACAGCATGGAGTCTCTTAACTCAAACCCTAACTGTCTCTTGCCATCCTTCTCCATCATGCTTCGTAAAATTGTTGTGTAGTTTTAACTAAGGTTTTTCTTTGTGTTTTTGTTTGGGTCTATGTGGTGCATCCATATATTAGTAGAGACACTACTAAAGCTTGGAAGGTATCTTGTTTTATTTTATTGGATAGATAAGATTTTCATAAGATGGATAAGCTGTCAATAGCATGCCAAGACTTTGTTTAGCGTATGTTAGCATCACTTTCACTAGATAAAAATTCACTGTAGAAGTATTTGAACTTGTCAACTTATTTTTGGTAGCTTGCCATGTAAAGGCCAAAACCTCATCCTGTCCGCTCCAGATTATGCTTTATGCATTCTGCTTGGGCACGTGTATTTGTGAGAAGAGCTAGTTTATCAGTCTAGTCTGCGTGAGGTCACAGTTTCTGCAGAATATCGTCAGATTCTAGCCTTTTTTAAAATGTGAAGCTGTTTATTTTATTGGATTAATTGACACTCAGAGGACTTAGTCTTCGCTGATTATAAACAAATACCGTACAAATTTATTTCTTTGCAAAACTCCAGCGATAATATCGAATTATGTACTTCTATTAGGAGCGTGGACCAAAGCTTTCATTTTTTAAAGCTTCAATATAGGGTTAAGTTTATTCGTGGATAACATATACAAGTAGTAGTTGTTCCACAATTTATAGGTGTGTATTACACGTGTGTACATTGAAATTATTTTTCCGGTCACAATTCTAACTATATTTAGGATGGCAAGACCGAAATTAAGTGATATCTAAAGTAATATTTATTCCGCTGTTACAGAGGAATATCTACAGGAGTATGATATAGTTTATAAGTTGCTTTCTTCACATGTGAACTTGTTTCCCCTGGAAGCTTGTAGCATCTTTGTGTCAACATATCTGTTTTCTCACTCTAAATACTGCCGAGAAATTGTGTTTTAATTCATAATGTAAGCTATAGAAATTCTCATCTTTAGCTAATACGAATCGAAAAAAAAAATAAACAATTTGCTAAATCTATGGTATATTTCCACTGCTAGAAAAGGTTTGTATATACAATAGATGATACTTTATTTCTAGAATTTGATTGTCCAATATTAATGGTGGATGTTACACATTAATGCATGTTATCCAAAAAAATAATTTAAAGCGAATACGTGTATATTATCGACAGATGATGCTATTCTCGTGTGGAGCTCACCAAAATACTCATTTTTAAAGTAGAGACCAACTATCAACTAAACTTGACTTTATTGTGAGACAAGGAACGTTGTACGGGACAACCAGATATGATCCAACTCTTATATTAATAGTTTGCTAGTCTTGATTTCTAACCATTACAGTCTGCGGCAGACATAACTGGATATATGCGCTCTAACATTTTCTCATATTCATAGAATGACTTTACCTATCTTTTTATTAGATTAATACATCAGCGGGTTTCGGTATTTTTTGCCTCTTGTCAGTTTTATATTTCCTGATTTTCTCTTATTTATTTTTTTCAGCCTTCCGTTTAAACAATCTTTATTCTACGTCAGCGCTATGAACACTTTGTCATCTGACTGTTTTCGTTTCCTCTTTACATGGTTAAGTTGGCCGCATCAAACAGTTACGGTTGGAATATTTCGAAACTGAATCAGCAGGTTTCGTCGATGCTGCTTTATGCTCACCAAACATATTTGTAGTTTTTATGCTGATTACACTTACATCATTAATTAAGCTCAATGTATTCTTTTGTAAAAACATCACTTTCCCAATGCAACACGCAGCAAATGATTCGACACGTAAGGATCAAAAACAAACCCCTGGGTCTTGTATAGCCACAATATACCACCCATGATAAAAATGTCCAATCTCAATATTACAAAACGTGAGACCCAGACAACACGCTTGGGTGTCATGATCTGCAGGTGCTCTCCTGATAGCGAACATGGGAGACCCAAACGTCATCCTGCGAATGTTGGCTGCTCTTTTTTCAGGTACATGAATGACGACATTAGAAACCAAAACGATCAAAGATCAAAACGTAAAACATGGACAAGGGAAGACAATCATCTTGCACTACATTGCTATTTTAGGAGCAACCCTTCACAAAGAGGTTATAAGAAAAGAATGATAGAGATCTGGTAAGAACGTCCTAGTTTTCAGACTACAAGCCAAAGACTTGCCGATCAAGTTAGAACAATAAAAAAAAGGATGGTTTTTTGACCTTGAAATACTAGTAATACACCAGAAAACACAGACGCAAGACAATACAACTCCATACATATAAAATGGCACCAATCAAAAACAACAAATCAGAAATGAACTACCTACTGTCGAAAATGAATACGCCACAGTACCAAGTAAACCTACAGAAACACTATCACAAGAACAACAGACAAATCTAGAAAACCAAAAAATAATTATGAACAGTGTGAAGACCACCCTTCCATCATTAAGAAACATAGAATGGAGAACACTTAAAACAGAAACAAACAGAAAAATCAAATGCTACCTTACATATCAACAAAAACATATCTGAATTAAATGATCTAATCTATGCAGGGGGGAAATTTGTTTGTGAAACAACTGGGGTCCCCTCAAAAATCACGAATAAACGGTCTAAAGCAGGTTAGGAAGTTCAACTGGAAACCCAGAAAAAACCTGCAAAAATAAGCCAAAATGGTAAAACAGATAGATCCTAGAATATATGGGAAGAAAATGGAAAAGACAACACGAGAAAAAATAACAGTACAACTTGAGGAAATAAAGCAGAAGGTTTTAGCGAAAGAAGGAATACTAAAGAGATACCGACAAAGGGTAAAACAATACAGACAAAACAGGGCATTCCAAAACAACAAAAGAAAATTTTATCTACAATTGGGAGGGCATGACACAAAAACATACCTACAACCAGACGCCAGAGAAAACGAACGATTTTGGACGAAAATATGGCAACCGAAAAAGCATAACAAAAAAGCTGAAAGGATAAACGATATGAAAAGAGAACTAGAAGGACTCGAAGAAGGCCCCAAAGTGAAAATACACATCGAATCACTCAAAAAGACACTAAAAAAGATATAAAAACTGGAAAACGCCGGACATGACGGATTACATGGATTCTGGTTCAAGAAATTCACCTCCATTCATGACAGACTAGCATGAGAAATGAACAGATGCCAACAAGACGCACAAGTACCTAATTGGATTACCAAAGGAAAGACCACATTGATCAAAAGGACCCAAGTAAAGAAACTGCTCCAAACAATTATAGACCCATAACTTGTTTACCCATGATGTGGAAAATATTAACAGCAAAAATAAGTCGCGGATTGCTCCCTAATAAACAGAAAGGATGTCGCAAATGATCTAGAGGTACAGAAGAATTTCTCTACATAGATCAACACATTCTAAATGAAAGCAAGAACAGACGGAAAAATCTAGCTATGGCCTGGATAGACTACAAAAAGGCATATGATATGGTTCCTCAAAGCTGGATAATAAAATGTCTCAAAATGTACTAAATATCACACGAAACCATAAACTTCATCGAAAAGCCATGAAAAACTGGAGAGTTGAATTAACAGCAGGAGGAAAAAGCTTGACTGAACAAAGATCCAAAGAGGGATTTTCCAAGGAGATGCACTATCACCCCTACTATTCATAATTGCCATGATGCCACTAAACCAGATACTAAGAAAATGCACGGCCAGATACAAACTTACTAGATCGCAAGAAAAGGATATCTACGTAATGTACATGGATGACATCAAACTATTTGCAAAAATTGAAAAAGAACTTGAAACCCTAATACACACAAGTAGAATATACAGTCAGGACATATGGATGGAATTCAGCATTGAAAAATGCGCTCTTCTAGTCATGAAAAGTGGCAAACGACATCTAACTGACAGAATAGAACTACCAAATCAAGACAAGATCAGAACACTCGCAGAAAACGAGACCTAAAAATATTTAGGAATCTTGGAGGCCGACACCATCAAACAAGTCGAAATGTAAACAAAATTCAAAAAGAATATCTCAGGAGAACCAGAAAACTACTCGGGACAAAACTCAATAGCAAAAACGTTATCAAAGGAATAAATGCTTGGGCCTTACCCCTCGTTAGATACTTGGGATCCTTTCTCAACTGGACCAGAGACGAACTTACACAAATGGACCAAAGAACAAGAAAACTAATGACCATGCACAAGGCATTACATCCCAGAGACGACGTCGACAGACTATATGTACCAAGAAAAGAAAGACGAAGAGGACTTGCCAGCGTTGAAGACACCGTTGACGCATCGATACAACGACTCAAAGACTACATAGAAAAACACGAACGAAGACTGATTGCGGCCATCAGAAACAATACTGACAACACGAAAAAATAACAGAATGACAAAAACTAAGAAACAAAAATGGGAAGAAAAACAACTCTATGGGCGTTTTGAACGACTAATAAACAACACCTCACACGACAAAACCTGGACTTGGCTAAGAAAAGGAATCTTTAAGAGAGAAACAGAATATTTCCTAAAAGCAGCACAAAACAGCGCCATGAGAACCAATCATATCAAAGCGAGGATAGATAAGACGCAACAAATTAGCAAGTGCAGACTATGCGGTGACAGAGATGAAACCATCAATCACATTATAAGCGAATGCAGCAAATTGGCACAGAAGGAGTACAAGGCTAGACACGATTGGGTGGGCAAGGTTATCCACTGGGAAATGTCCAAGAAATTTAAATTTGACCATGCCAACAAATGGTATGTGCACAACACTGCACCTGTCCTAGAAAATGGCACACACAAACTCCGGTGGGATTTTGATATACAAACGGATCACCTAATCTCGGCTCGAAGACCAGACCTTATAACAATCAACAAAAGACAGAAAATCTGCAAAGTTGTCGATTTTGCTGTCCCGACTGACCACAGAATAAAAGTGAAAGAATCTGAAAAGAGATAAGTACCTTGACCTTGCTAGAGAATTGAAAAAAAACAATGGAGCATGAAGGTGACAATTATACCAATTGTGATTGGTGATTTTGGCACGGTAACTAAAGGATTACTAAAGGGCCTGGAAGACTTAGAATTTGGTGGCCGAGTGGAGACCATCCAAACAACAACATTACTAAAAACGGACAGGATACTGAGAAGAGTCCTGGAGACTTGAGGAGATTGCTGTCACTCAATTTCCGTTGAAAACCATCAGCGTAAGCTGATTTGAAAAACTCTAATGAATAGTAATAATAACAATAATAATAATAATGGAACTTTCACATACAGACGTATCACCTAATCTCGACCAGAAGGCCAGACCTCATAATAATCAACAAAAATAGAAGATAATTTGCAAGATTGTCGACTTTGTTGTCCCGGCTGACCACAGAATAAAACTGAAAGAATGTGAAAAGAAGAATTAGTACCTTGACCTTGCTAGAGAATTGAAAAAAAAACTACCGAACATGAAGGTGACGATTATACCAATTGTGATTGGTGCTTTCGGCACAGTAACTAAAGGATTACTAAAGGGCCTGTATGACTTGGAAGTTGGCGGACGAGTGGAGACCATTCAAACGACAGCATTATTGAAGAGGGCCAGAATATTGGGAAGAGTCCAGGAGACATGAGGAGACTTGCTGTGACTCAAACTCCAGTAACAAACAAACAGCTAACGCTGATGTGAAAAACTCCAAAGGAGTAATCATGTATATTAAGCATAGGGATCTTTTTAAAAAGAAAATGAACCGTGCAATAATAGCCCGACCGTACGAATTTTTTTTTAATTTTGTCAAACACCACGAGATAATAAAGCAAGAATAAAATGAAAATGAATTCTTAAAATTCTTAAAGCTGAAAGTAGCATTATGGTTACGCAAATAAAAATAAGTCCATGGACGACATAGAATATAGACTCGGATATGTCGAGAAAATAGACCAATAACCAAAATAGTTGACAGGTCAGATTGAGCACTAACCTTCAGTTGGGGAATGGATTGCCGTTTTCTGCGACGTAGTATAACCGTCTGAAAACTTGGAAACATTAATAATAATTGATTAGGGAGATGCATATCCTCTACCAAATACCTATTTCAAGGATCACGTGTTAACAAAGTTACTTGAGAACTAAAACTATAAAAACTTAGTAACAATAATAACGTATTTGGTTAGTAACGATTTCAACAACAGATACTAGGTCGTACATGGTTATTTTCTCGACTGAGCAGCAGTCAAATTCTGAACAGATATTTAGACTGGTTGCTCTTAGAAAATAAGAAAAACTTGAGAGAAGCCAAAATAAACATCAGTTAAAATATAATTAAAATGTCACAAAAATGTTAAAAAAGAAATGTGTGTGAGGTGGGGTTAACATGTATACACCATGAAATACACCAATAAACTGATATACGAGGAAATATCCAAATGTACGTCGGGTTGTTTAAAATAATGAAATATCATATTCGATCTTGGAGCATAGAGATACGCAGAGAGGCATAATATACCGGGAGATAGTGGCATAGATACACAGGGACAACTCACGTGGATGATTGTGCATATATATATATATATATATATATACACACACATTCAAACACAGACACACAGACACTTAGACACATACACACAGACACACACACATGTATATATATATAAATATATATATATATATATATATATATATATATATATATATATATATATATGTGTGTGTGTGTGTGTGTGTGTGTGTGTGATTTTAAAATCATTTCCGACTTTTCAATTTCTTTATGAAATAAAATCGCAATTTTATCTGAACAATTTAATATGCTTCACTCTCTTTGCTACTCTTTGTCTCACCACTTTCTCACCCTCTCTGCACTCATTCTTTCACTCTTTATATATATATATATTTATATATATGGCTGTGAGTACATAATACACACTCAGATCTCTCTCTCTCTCTATATATATATATATATCTATATATATATATATATATAATTGTATATGTATATACGTGTTTTAAAGACAAACAAACCAAGCACCAATCATATAAAAAATCCATGACCGAATAATAATGATTATTGCAAACATGGTTACCATGTAAACTGTCAGCCTCATTAGCCGTAAACCACGCTGATCCCTATTACCTTATTAATAGGAGTAGCTTTAATTGGTTTCCCTTTACATCCTGAATATGTGAAATGAAAATATGACTTCATCAAGTAATTACTTGCATTCACATTCCTCTAAGCGAGGAATCTTGCATGTGTATGTGCATTTTTAATATCTATCTATCTATATATATATATATATATATATATATATATATATATATATATATCATATAGATTGATAGATATTGATATAGTTATGAAAATGTTTATTCGCAATCTAATAGCTCCTGGTAATTTCTCAAAGGTAAAACAGTAATTTTTTAATTCAATTTAAAATACATTATCTTTTTTGGACCCATTTTTTCTCATTTTCTCACAAAAATCATTACACCAATTGTACCAATGAGCTCGACGCCCATATCTGCCGTAACGCCGAAAGACTGAACCACAAACTTTCACTCTGCTTTTAAACGTTTAGAGTGACAAATGTCATATCTATTTCAGCAGTGGTGATATTTACCTGTGTAACAAGGTACGTTCAAAATGAAGAGCCCTTTGATCAGCTGATGCACTCGCATCAGGCCGATGAAATATGGACAACTTTAAAACATTCTTTCAATAACACTTCATTTATGAGAAACATTGTGTCATCATCTCTATTACACAGTCTTTCACATAATTAGAACAGAGGTTCTTGTTCAAAGCTTAAATATGTTCTACCAGTTTCATTGGGCTTATTGAAAATTATTGTTTCAGAAAGGAACATTTGTGCGTGATATGCGTATGTGTGAACTTTTGCATGCGTATCTATATTTTTATGTATATACCAACCCCTCCCAACGGGCAAGATGTGACACGAAATCTTTTTTAAACGGAGTTTAACAGGTTTGAAGAATTCAGACGTTTCCTTCTCCTAAAATGGTTGTCAAAACAAGGCTAAAAGTCTGTGCAACTATCTACCCACACTTATCCCAATGGTATCAGTGGTATGTGAAATACAATCAATCTGGTCTGTGATTTGAACTCATATCGCTGTGTATATTTTCTACGGCAGAAAGCATTACACAACGGGCACCTGCGTATCTATATTTGTATCGGTGTGTGTGTTTATTTAACGGCTCAACCACAGGCAGTATGTGACGCAAGCAGTGTGGAGATGGTTTGAATTCAAAGTTTTCCTTCTAGACTGATTTTCTAAGAAAGCCAAAAGAACGCATCCCCACATACATTTACCTACAAGTTGTAGAGCAGTTATAATCAATGATTTTTCTAGAGCTTTAACGATAAGGATTTTGAACTAGGGACGCCGATATCATTATCTAGGACGACATCAGTAATATTATGGCACCTATGTGTATATGTATGTCTGTATGTGTTCATGCTTGTGTGTGTGTGTTTGTATGTGTGTGTGTGTGTGTGTGTGTGTGCACGCGCGTATATATGTGTTCACTTTTGGCTTGGACATGATTTCTATTTGAATGAAATTAAAATTTTGATCTTCGTTTGATTATAGGTAAGTAAACAATCTTCAAGTAAACGAAAAACTATGCGTCTTAACTCGTATCCATTTCGATTAATGATGTTAGTGAGTAGTATTCTTTTTTGAAATATCTGGTCTCCTCCTGGTTTGTGTGACCTGTTCTTAGTCTTGACATTTTTCTATTACGGCTGGCAACAATCGATTTTCCTTTTGGGAATATACACCATTTCTTATGTATCTCTCGTAACTATCTCATTCTACCATATTTTACGTAGGAGGAACATTGGAAATAAACTGTCTTCATAATTGCTTTCTCATCCATTCAAATCAATTCTACAGAAAAGTAACAGAAATTTACTGGAAAATACATGTTGCTTGATAAAAATTCAAAAACACTGAATATTGCCAAGTTGTTTATTTTCAATAAGTAGAGGATTGCAACACTTTAAAAGAATAATCAATTGAATGTTTCAGAAAGTGTTATTACAGATGAAAGGTCAAGTTATTTATCAAACACGTATTTAAGTTAAGATCTTTGGTTTTCTACTATGGTAAAATATAAAATATTCTATTTGGATTCTCTGAAGTCACTTTAGTGGCATATATCATATATTAGCAAAATATCTGCCTCGGTACAATTTAGGATAGAAATTTCTTTTTAAATAATTGAAAACTTTAACAATATAACTATGTTTTTAAAGCTTTAATACTATTTACGATATCTGATGATATAACAATCTTACCGATGATTTTACTCAACTGCAAAAATGATAATTTCCTCTGAGAAAAGGGAAATTTCTTATGCACTTTCATTACTCGTAAATATGAATAATAGTCTAACTTGTTACCATTTGGTCTCCAAATGATTAATCCTAAATATCTTTTATATTAAAACGTTTTTTTTCATCAAGACAGGTAAAAGTAAATCTAAAATTTGAACATAGAATAAATGGATAAAAAATAATTATGGATATTGGTGACATTACATATGCTAAGACCCGAGGAAGCTTCTTGAATAATTTCAAGGAAAAGTTGTGGATTTCTACTTAAGTATCTATATTAATAAAATCAAATGAAATGTGTATGAATATTTTCCTTGGAAGAAAATGTTATTTCCTAACTGAGTATACGTGTGGTCAAAGAAGAAATACCTATTTTAGTCCTAATACATTGCTTTTGTGACCTCGGTAACGACATTTTAAACTTTACTCATTTTCCAGAAATTCCCGAGTAGCTAGAGTAGATATTTCTAGAACCTACAACATATTTTGTTCATTTTTTATAACCTTAGAATAAATATTGGTACATTCTGATTCATAAGATGCTTTGTAAGGACCTCATATAGATGAAAATTTGAAAATTTACCCTTTTTCATAGAAAATAGGATAATCTCTAGATCTCAATGACCAGAAAACAAAATAATAATTTTAAGAAAGTAATTATCATTTTCCATTCTTCTACAGCATAAGCAATACAGAATATTAGCAATGAAATAATTTGAGATATAGTGTAATTGTATTGTATTAGTATGATCGGCTTTTCTTTATTTTAAAGGCATATACAACTTTGTGGCGTATTTTATGCCAAAGCTATCCTAGTAGAACGCTAATGTTATTATTCAACTCATATCTAAGTGGTATTATTATGATAAAAACAGGTTTTTATTGAAAATTTTACATTATTTTCCTTAACACATATTAATATCTTAATATGTATATGCTTACTTAAAGAGTACTCATAACGAAGAATTCATTAAATTTCAGTGGATATTTCTTTGCATGGTTGAATAGTTGATGTTCACTGATGTAAAAAAATTCCCATTGAAAATTTCACCCAATTACGTTTGTTTCTAATTTGGAAATAACTTCAAAACACATTTGAACAGATGTTTTATATTTAGTGGTCGGGTTTTAATTCCAACGTTTGATTTACTCTTACGTATTTCAATAGGACGGTGGTTTCTGCTTTGATTTATTTCGGACCATCTCGCATAGTATTCATGTCGATATCATTGATATCAAATGTATGAGGAAATGTTTTCTGTTTAAAAAATATGTGTATTTACCCAAAAATATATATATGTATTTACCAAAAGCTTCAACATAAATATATATATATATGTATTTACCAAAAAGCTTCAACATAAGCGCAATGCGCCATAAGATCAATTTTAAATGGAGTTTAACAGGTTTGAAATTAGTTTCATTCTTCTTGACAGGTGGCCATACGACAGTTAAAGTCTATCCAACTATTTTACAATAACTGGGAGGATTATAGATGCATTCCGTCACTAAGAGTATTAGTCCTCTGTGAAATGCAGACAGCTTTGTCTGGGATTTGAACTCGAGTCACCGTGACATCTATTACACCATGAAAGCTTTATATATTTAAAAATAGTGTTGTTAATTTTGGAAGAATGAAAACTGTTCCTTGAGAACAATTATATCATTTGATATAGAAAGCTTGAAACTTTTAAAGAAACTAACGAAGCGCCAACATATATAAAAATGTATATAATAACCATACAAAAATTAAACAAGTAATGCTTTCCTCTCTTCCTTCCGGGCTTATTTCCAACCTTTCTACATTACTTCTCTCCCTCTCTTTCTTTCTCTCTCTCTCTCTCTCTCTCTCTCACACACACACACACACACATACACGTGCGCGTGATCAAAATACATTTCCCTAAAATGGAATCAATGAAGAATATATCGATATATATATTACCTAATTTGGGCACCAAGTATGTTGTAATAATTTGGACGTTGTGCAGCCATAACATTATTAGTAAGTTATATGCTCAATGGTTGATCTTTACTCTTGGCCTTGTGCCAAGACTAAAGGACGCTTAGTAAACTATTGTATTGACCTTATCTTATTAGGACTCAAAATCACAAATATGAGAATGCCAATGATAATCGAAATTACTCCACAATAGCAAAAGTCTGTTCGGGTAACTAAAAAACAGTTACATCAGAATGGTACAAACTGAGACAAAAAAACAAAGATTCAACTCAGCAGTAAAGACGTGTTAGATGCGTATGAAGATACTTATCTCAATGGGGATTTGAACTTTTTTTACAACCTTATCGTACTGTGTTATAAGGCCAAAAATATGGAGAGCTTCTTAGAGATTGAACCAGAAACTACAACCTGCAATATTTCAGGGTAAATATTAAGCCTGATATATATTTTCACAATTGAGCATCTTAATATAATTAGACATTTTGTTGGAGTCAATTTTTTTCTCTGATTTTTTTTTTTTTTGTGGTATGGTAAATATGATACTTACCTTCTGAAATACTTGATTATTATTTTCTTTCTCTATTTAACAAAAGTGGAATACTAAAACTGATGCCATATCCTGCCTTGGAGAACTCCTTCACTGCCATTATTCCCAACTCCACTCTGACCTGGTGTTACATTGTCTTTTAGAGTCCCTTTTCTGGGTCCAATTGATTTGTTTGAAAATCATTATTGGAAGACAGTATTATTTAACACCATTCAACATTGAACAAATTATTTGTATTAAAAGGAAATAGATTATATCAGAGAGCTCTGTGCTAAAAAAACTTAAAATCAGCAACACAAAATGCAAATATAAATGTAATATTTAAGCGATTGCATAAATACGAGTAATACAGCTACACAATACATATTGACATACCGTTAAAATCTAAAAAAACAACCGATCAAAGAATCGTATTCTATAGAGTCAAAAAACCTAAGTATATTTTTTTCTTTATATATCTCTCTGATCCATTCATTTTAATTTATGTGGTACAAAAATGAAAAACATTTTTTCTTTTACATAAGTAAAGAAAAGTTGGTGAACTTAGTCGAGGGTGACACGAAAGGCCTCTTTTTAAGAGCTACTACACCGAGGAGGGCATTACTCCTTCCCCTGGATTTCTCCACTTTACCCTTGATACGTACCGTATAATGCTGAGTGTAAAGCCAAGAAGTATCAAGTTCTATTTTTCAAGTCTTTGGGATGACACCACCTGGGATTGAATCCTGGTCTCCCGGGCCATTGGCAAACATTCTACCCACTATGCCAATGAGAGATCACAATATAAACAGTTACATTTCCCAACCAATATCTTTCGACTAAATACTAAACTAATAATTTAGCTCTCTGATGGCATATCCCGACATCTTGACATGACTTCTCAAAATTATGAACTTAAACAAAGTTTCAGCTATAAATAAGACATGTGCCTCCATCCTGTCTACTCCGGTATAATGTGATCTTCATTCCTCTATACAATTTACCTTTATGCCGTGCGCGAATTTTATATTCATTTTAATATTTAAAACTTTTTGGATACTTTTTATTCAAAGTAGAAAATCCTATTGATAAAGACTTACATATATAAGTATATGTATTATAACACTTCTTGTTCAATACAGGTCGAAGCATTCTTGTGTAACTGCTGTTAAGCCTCTTCTCCATACGTTTAGTAAGCGTCCTTGTAGTGCATCCATATAGCAGTATCGACTCGATCGTTGCTTGGAAAAAAAATGTGTTTTATTTTATCGATTAGATCTCACTTCCATATGACCGAGAGCTTATTGATTGCTATCCATGCCTTCACTAGTTTCATGTTGAAGCCTTTCTCGGTTGATGAGACACTGCTTCCGAGATAGGTGAACTTGTCGACTAGTTTCAAAGGGCCACCCTTAGAGTGGAAATGTCGCCTCTTTGATTAAAACACATGTATTCCGTCGTGACTGCGTTGACATGGAAGCCTATGCCCCAAGCTGCTATGTAGCAGGGATTCGGCTTTTTGAATAAGTCCGGAAGGCAACACTTCACAAAACAGCAATTGTATGGCTACCTACCACCCATCATAAAACTATCAAAGTTAGACAAACCAGTCATGCGGAGCACTGCTGGAGAAGTAAGGACGAAGTCATAAGCGATATATTCTCCTGTGCACCCCTTCACATGGACGAGCAAAGGTAGGACGACCAGCTAGAACCTTTATACAATATATATGTGCTGATACAGGATAAAGCCTGGAAGACCTCCCGAGAACGATTAACGATAGAGAGAGGTGGTGAGAGAGGGTCAAGTTGATGCGTGCTGGCAGCGTGACATGATGATGATGATGATGATGATATCAAACTAAGTAAATTTAGTGACCTTAGTCGAGGGCGACTCAAAGATACACTTTTCATTATCTACTTCACCAAGGTGTAGGAAAGAGAGCTACTCCTTTCCCTCGGTCGTTTCCGATCATATGTAGCTTAGCAATACACAAGAACATTGTAGAGGTATATATATATAGATATATATATGAGAGCAGGCTGAAACTTTCATAGGCTAAAAAGAACATGCGTTAACATCATACCTATTTCTGTTGTTGACATTTATACGAATAGGATCAAAGCGCTGTAACATGTGTGGAAGAAATGGGTGGAATGCAAGGGGGAACTATTTTGAAAAATAGATGTAATTTGCACACATCCAATAAACGTATCTTCGTCAGCCAATTAAATTTTCATGGAAACCTTCGTATATATATATATATATATATACATTATTATATTCACATACATATGCATAAATGTGTATTTTATGTACGTGTGTGTGTGTGTGTGTGTGTGTGTGTGTGTGTGTGTGTGTGTGTGTGTGTGTGTGTGTGTGTGTGTGTGTGCGCGCACGCGTTAAAGATGGCAAAATTTAAAGTAATGCTTATATTAAAACTGATTCATGAATACAGTCGAATATTATACATGAATCCATTAATCTAAGAAATATTTTTAGATCTGGTTTGCATATTAATATTTACCGTCTTTTAAGACTTTTTTTTCTTGACACCAAGGTCTGTTTTGAATATTATTTTGATATCTTTCTTAAATTATCCGTTTTATACAAATATCCACGAAGAGCATGACTAAAATAAACTGATGATTACAATTTTACTTGAAAGTGAATGGGATTTTTTTTAGCTGATATCTTGTCCACAACAAGTACAAATTCATAAATGATAAACTCTATAAGCTAAAGATAAAGGAAAGTGATTGATTAAATGGTTTTAAAGGTATGCTTACCCGTCTTAAGTCATTTTATGGCAAAATAGTTTGGAACTGCCACCATTGTATGTTCAAATTAATATTTCTTTGTGCATTCATTTCTTAAGATATTTTTAAGACCAATGATTCTAATCCGATATTTAACTCATTGATGGGGCCGTAACAATTACTAGCACTTATTACACGGAGTAATGGTAATGAAGGGCTATGTCACATATTCACAAGGAGAGGTAACATAGCAATATTCCAATTTTTTTTCAATTAAACCCTTATTTTGTTTTCAATTTTGAGTTATTCCATGACATTTTCCGCGGAATAAATTGAAAAAGAAATTATTCCATCAATTTAGATAATTAAACCTAGTTTTCTTTTTTAAGATATAACAATGCTTAACAATCAAATGAAAAATGTGTTCAGCCTGATCTGATACAAGGTTATTTAATGCTAAATAAGAAAAGCCTAAGATAACATCATCGACATGTGATAATTCTATAATTTTTTTCTCGGGACAGTTGGTAGATTAATAAGTCGTCAGGTTTTTGCTAAAAACACTTATTATTTTTGAAGAAGTAAAATTGATTTTTAGAGATATCTATACAGTTGTTTGGTTGTCATTATGAATGACATTGATTTAAAAAAATATTAATTTGAAATTTCTAATCAAGACGAGCTTATCGTCTTCCTCATTTAATTTACTGTATTCATCTTAGCAAGACAAGAACACCGTAGACGTAGATGTGTAAATCACGACGTAATTGATAATTAGTATTAAAATACAAACTTATACATGGACACTCACATAAATTGATTGACGATTTGATTTTAATGGCATGCCAACTCATCCAGGGTTATTTCATGCCTAAAGTAAGGGGGTCGCGTTCATGTAACTTTATATCTGCATGTTTGGCTTAATTGTTTCAGATGAAGATTTTATTTTCGTTGTTCAATGTCCCATTGAATAAGAATAATTTGCAAACGGATCTATTAATGATGGGCCTTACAAAGCAAGGTAAGAGAGGATATAGGGCTAATTTTAATTAAGGGATACATTATACTAATCAGATATCTCAAACTGAAGCCTCGTTATCATATTCAGTTTAGTGTTATACTCAGACATATCCTTTAGAGATGGCTCTTACTCCTTTAGAATGAATACTATCGCGATATTCTTAGCCCAAGCGATAGTGGTGATAAAACCATACACTTATTCAGTTTTAAGAACACACTTTTATTAAATACTTATATGTTCAGTACTTGTTATTAAAGAAATAATACATAAATATTATTGAGAAACAATTACATATTTTATTTGCCGTCATCTTACTTTATTTTAGACTATCATCTTCATCTTAACCTTTTTTCGTTATTTAGAAAGTGAATATAATAGAGAAAAATAACTACCAAATCAGTAAAGTTTTTGTTAATGAGGAATGACTAATTTATTCCAATAAGATGAAAGAAAGCAATGTTATAACTTCTCAATTGCCTAGGAATCAATTCAGATAAACATGTGCTGAGTTATTTCATTACAAAAAATATGTTGTCATTTCTGTTTAAATGACCTCGTGTTTGAATTTATAGCCTGATTGACACAGTAAATTTCACACAACTATTATATCATCCGTTATTTTACATAATCGCATATGACTTTCTCATAGTAAGAAGTACGTTTTATGATAAAACATAATATTGTCCGAATATAAACCCTGAAATATTATTAAAACCTATTTTCAGATTATAAATAAAATATTAATTACAGATAATAAGCTTTTTACTTAGTATTTTAAATTTATTTGTCTTTTAAGAATCTACAAAAAAAGTATTCCATCGTTTTATGGAAGGAAATGTTTCATTAGAATTCAATACATATTCCATAATATTTTAGTTAATTTCTGTTATTCTGCCAGATTATTTTTACACACACACACACACACACACACACACACACACACACACACACACACACACACACACACACAACACTCTCTCTCTCTCTCTCTCTCTCTCTCTTTCATGCACGCGTACACAGATAGATATATAGATAGATATCTACCTTGAGAACGATTTTTTTGTTAGATTCAAAACTGAATTGACTTAAAGGTTATAGCAGACTTTTACATGCCAAAATTCGAAATCTATACATGTTATGTAATTTTTTTGTCCGTGCACTACATGGACTTTAACAGGGCGGCTGGAGAAGAAGCTAGACGGCAATTACACAAGAATGCTGCGTGCAATCTTGAACAAGTCCTGGCGGCAACACCCCACAAGACACCAACTGTACGGCCACCTACCTCCTATCACGAAAACTATTCAAGTTAGACGAACCAGACATGCAGGACACTGCTGGAGAAGCAGGGACGAACTCATAAGAGATGTACTCTTATCCTATTTACCAACCCCTCCGCTCAGGCAGGATATGACACAAGGTCAATTTTTAAGTGGAGTTTAACAGGTTTGAATTCACAGTTTTCCTTCTCCTAGACTAGTCGCCTCACCAAGGCTGAAGAACCTAATCTGCCCTACTATTTATCCATAGCTGGTGGGAGAATATTTGGATTCATACCTTTCCCAAGGGTATTAGTGCTATGTGAAATGTAATCAGGCTCGTCCAGGATTTGAACTCGTGTCGTCGTGTCCACGATAACCATTACACCACGGGCACCTCCTGTATGGACCCCCACACTGGGTCGTGCAAAATCAGGACGACCATCAAGAACATACATTCAGCAGCTATGTGCGGATACGGGATGTTGTCCTGAAGACCTGCCTAGGGCGGTGAACGATAGGGAGGAGTGGCGAAAGAGGGTCAGGGATATCCGTGCTACCAGCACGACATGATGATGAAATAAAAACAAAACAAAAAAAACAACTGCAAAAAACATTAGGAAATACACCGCATGTCATACGAAAAATGTATATTGTAATGAAATCTCTGAATAGCATGGAAGTAAAAATACATTGAGGTCAGAAAAAAAGTATGCTTCTCAACGCTTAATGCTGTTCTTTACATCTCGAACATTATCAAATAAGCACGTAGGCTTGTTGTAAAGGGAAAAATGATAAGACTTTGTATGTCCATTATATTTTTATTTAATTACTGACAGAATGAACTGTTTACGTTGAACAAGGCGTCAATACTTGGTTATAATAATGGTGAAACTCATAATATTCATGGTGAGGTCAAAAGTGATTTTCTTTTTCCGCCAGAATCAAGATGATATATTTTTCAATTTATTTTCGATAGATGATTCACCATTGTTCAATATATGATTCATTGTACAATACTGATTCAGACAATTATTCTTTAAGAAGTTTTTAATGTAATTATGGCAACTTCCTTGCGTTGACGGGTAGTTTCACAATTACTTCATATAATTTATTCACATAGTGTTTCGAAAATGTTTATATCATTTATGATTTCCAGAGTTTATAAAAATCAAAATTGTGTTATTGTTTTTTGTGTATGCCATTTCTATACCTAATGTGGAAACAATAAGCATTAAGAATTACGAGTTGGTTCAACAAACGTTATTAAAATTTTAGATCATTTGAACGAAAATTAGTTGGGTAAGATTACAAATGTTATTAATTTTTTTTAAACCCTCAGTCGTTCATAGGATTATTAAAACTTTAAGAAATCCCAAAAAAGAATATAGATTAATCTTACATTACCAGATATACGGATGTGTGAAATAGACATAGGGAATCCGAAATACACGACATTCACGAAATTGGTTCAGGTACGAAACTTTATTAACTTTGAGTTAAAGGTTATTCGACATGAGGAGAAAGAGACACAATCTTTCTATGCCAACTACTTTTACATCTGCCCCAAACCACGTGCAGCACCCCATCTACAAACTACTGGTCTGGCCTTGGTAGGCCCCGAAAGTCAAAATTCCCGTTGGGACGCAGGAACTCAACTCACTGCTTTTTCTCAAATCCCAAAAATCCTCAGATCACGCTTCTGGTGCATGACGTCACTCACATCCCATGGTCCCAATTCCTATCGAGGATTTTTATTTTGACATCTCAGAATGACACATCCTCTCCGCGCGCGTGTGAACACCTGCATTAATGTTACACCTAACTAACCCATGCGCTAAGCGAAAGGTTCTCATCCAAACTAAACCGAAAGGCAAGATATACAAAACGAAATCCCTCTGCAATTATATTATATTAAGGCGTCATGCATGTGTGACTTGAGAGCAAACAAGGATAATATCTAATATATATATAGATATATATTTCTAAAAGAATTGGCTTATTAAACGGCAATACGAAGAATAAAATTTGTTGATTCACAAGTATTTGTTCAATGCTTTGAATCAATAACCAGATTTTAGCATTTATAGCCAGTGTTACAAAATTGATGTTTCCTGCATTCAAAACTAAAGGACCGACATGGGTCAGGCACTTTATAGTAATTAGAAAATTAATTTCCCAAAGAATTCCACGTCAGATTACTACATATTTCTGACAGGAAGTTGTCTATTCCTAACACCAATAGATAACCCAATATATACTCAGAAAATGATATCTTGATAAAGAGAAAGTATAACGCTAAGAGATCAGAATAGATGAAAGAAATAACGTCAGGGTGATTGCAAAATCAAGATTATTAAATTCAAGGAAAGGGGTCAATGACAAACTCTGAAGACCGACAGACAGACTAGGACAGAGACAGACTGAGAGAAAAGCAGACAAAGACATATTAATGCAATGTGAAATACAAACACCCTAGTTCAGGACTTGAACTAGGATTGCTGTCTCCATTTCGTACGAGTGCTAAACGAGTACTTACACTGTCAGAGATATGTAAATATATCAATGAACATGTTCTTTAACACATTTATTGTTTTAAAAAATAAATACATATGAGGATTCTAATCAAAAGACTCCTCGTGTTCGTAAATGTACAGAAAAGATAAAAACGTAATGATAGTGAACAAATAAAACAAAAGAAGATCCAGAAAGGAAAGTAATTCGCAGAAAATAAACTTTCAAGTTTAGATATAAGAATTGTGTATTGACTTATTTCTATACATCTAATGAGAAAATATGGATCCTGGTATATAGACTGGGGCCAAATTAAAGGTTTCCATTGTGTTCATTTATAAAATTAAATTCTGATTCAGTATTTTTGGACTGCAACTTTCGTATTCTTAAATCTTTTTCTAATCAGAATAAGAAGCTAATAACTTTCAATTTGTATGAGACAAACAAAGAATAATGTAAAAATGAAACAGCATTTTTATTGAAGTATCTTTATGAACGCCTACTAGTTTAGTACTCGCTTATGCAAGCGCATGCGTAGATGTGATGACACATTTGCTTTCTATACGCCAACTTTCTTTTCCCTGTAAAGCCGTGTTTATTGGCCCTGGTAGACAATTTATTGGCTTTACTCCAGTAGGCTGCGACGCTCTTTACACGAGGCAGTCGTATATTACACACGGGCCAACTCAGGGCATTATTGGCTAAATGAAAGATTTTTTATTTGGTGTATATTTGTATTTTACTTTGGCTGGTGAACTCTCTCATCAGCAGTAATGAATCTTATGTGTGTATTTTTGGTTTAAAAGACTTGAACATGTGACGATGCCACTCAATAGTGTTGAATCTTTAAGAATCGGGTCAGTCGTCTAGATAAAAGCAATGTATAAAAGACTATAACCGACATCTATATTTAAAAATCGGCGTATCTAAGCCATTTAGATTTTCAGTACAGATGGGATGTATTTACAAGTTTGTTCATAACAAGGTGGATACCAGGATTTCAAACCATAAAATGATAAATTTATCTAATCTAAATATACCAGTATTTTACTGTTTCTAAAGGGACCTTATAATAAAAAAATTATTTGGTATTGTTCATTACAAAACAGACTGCATGAAAACTATATCATCCAAAGTAATTATGATATTATGGTAAATAAACATATTAGTCGAAACGAGCTTATGTGATAGTTCAATCACTCTCCGTTAAAGCTCTGCTTTTTTCTTCTTCTCAGTAAAAAACACAAATGGAGAAGTTTTAAAAATTCCAGCTTCATTTATTGAGGTTTACAGAACAACGAACCCTCACCACCATCTTATGTGTGAGTTCTTGCTTCACCAACCCCCGTACATACACTAGTCTGGTGATTTAGACAGCTTTTGAATAATTACTGTGTTCAGACTCCTTATACCAAGCCAGCAGGACCAGATTTTTCCGGTCCTCCTGCTGCTTTCTTTTAAAAAATATTATCTATTAATACACCGTGGCCACTCTCTCACACAATCACAATAGTATCTTCCTCACATCGTAAAATAGATGAGTATGGTAAATATTTAATAACTATTTAAATAGAAGAAAAAGTGAAGATATATTTTGAGAATTAGTGCACTGTCATAATTTGAGTCATGTTCGAAGAGAGAACATATATGTCAGCTTAATTTCACTCACTCCAGATTTTGTGGGAACTGCTTGAAATTCTGAATCAAACAGCAGTGATATTGGATATAGAGATGAGACCAATTTAGAGAATTCTTCCTTTACGTTTTCTGGAAGGCGTGGGTAATATCAAGACTTTTAAGAAAAAATGAGGGAGAAGAGAGGTTCGATGAAAGAGAGAAAAAGATAAAAGAATCTTAGATATATGAAACATTACCGGATTACTACATTCATGTCACTCAGAAAATGTCTGGAACATTTTGGATAGTGGTAAAAATGTTTTATGAAATGAAATTGCTTAGTGTTTTAAGGAACCTCATCGACTATCTCATAGAGGATTAATGTGGATCTGAAAAGACCCATGAATGAAAACATGAAACTATAAATTTTCCTCAAATCTCATCAGAGCATTCGTGAAATATCTGAACTGCTACAAAAATAACGTGTTTAGGAAGTTAATTGACATGTGTATTTGCAATGATACTGAAGGTTTATATATTAAAACATGTATTTACTTAAGTTCTCCCTAACGAGCAGGGTGTGTCCAAAGGTCAGTCTATTTAGGAGAATAACAATGGTTCAAAGTGAGAATTTTCCTAACTAAAAAGAAAAAAAATTACTATATCCGACAATTTATTCACAGGACAGGAAGAAAAAATGGTTCATGCTTTTACCAAGTGCGTCATTCCTAAAAGGAGCACAATGAGCTTCGTCCAGGATTTGAACTAAGGTTACCGATACCATTTCCAACTATAATAAGCGTCAATTTACACATATTTTTTTTGAAGTTAAAGGAAAATCTGTTTATTTTTCATCTATAGAATTTCCATAAATGATAATAAATGTTTTTTTTTTAAATTTCCACAAATGAAAATGAATGTTTTATACAATTTCCATATATGATAATGAATTTTTTTGAGAAACAGGAAAAATACTGTTGATTTACAAGAATATAATGTGGTTTGATTTTTTAGAATAAAATAGTAGGTGGAGACAATCTAGTACTGAACCGTAGAAAAAGGTTAAATTAGATTTATTTAGTCGGTCAGGTAATTTTTGTGGATTTAATATTGCATAAAATTTGAACCACTTCTATTTAAAAAAAAAAACAATGGATTTAGTACACTTAGAATGAACATCTAATTTGTTTATTTTATTCAACTGTAAAAGAACTAATACTGATAAGATGCTAAACATTTTTCTGTAATAGCTAAAAATTCATGATTCATGAAATATTCCTTGAATAAATGAAATTAAATCGTTTAAATTATTGGAATAAAATTTCCAGATCCTTCCCTGGTAAATGTCATAAAATAAGTGAATATCGGAGAAAGTTGTGGAATTGATTGACCTTCCTCTAAAAAAAAAGCTGAATAAATAAAAAGTAAAAAAAAATAATCATAAATCAATGATAGTTGCCCTTCCGATGTTCATTTAATTCAGGCATAAAATTTACAAATGTAAAGCAACATTTTTTTATCAAAAAGTTTCCGGCATTCCCATATGATTTATTTCCTTATAAATAAATTAATATTATTTATTAAAGGAATATTTTATGAAGACAGCATTTTTAGCTTTTAGAAATGAATATTTTGCATATTCATTAGATATTTAATGCTGAAAAAAAAGCAGGTGAACATCCTGTAAGTATTCTCATTCCCTCATTTTACCAGGCACTGTACAAATAAATCAATATATATATATATATATAATATATATATATATATATATATATATATATATATATATATATATAATTTTTGAACGAACTATATATATATATATATATATATATATATATATAATTCGTTCCAAAATTTTAAGCTTCTCCCTGAAAGAAAGCATTGTTGTGGTAAGACATTACCACTTCTTATAAAACAAGAAACAAGAAAATAAGTCAATTTTTTATAGTTTAGAAAAGTTTTATTATAGTCTTGGTAATCTTTCGGTGCTCTTTATACTATCACAGCAATAGACGCTACTCTTACTGATGGGTAGCAGTAATTCCCGACTAGACTATTCGATGCTGGTCGTTACCGATAAGTGTTCTGTGATCAACATCAGGTGACGCGTGCTGTTTTTTTTTTTTTTGTTTTTTTTTGGTTTTCTGGTTCTTTCGCCTACCTTCACATCAACCATGCAGCATCTATAGTTTCCAATGCTTTATTCTTGTATGACTCGATTAAAAAAAAAAAAAAACTCTTCTTCTTCAGAATCTTATATTCAGTGAAAGATAGCTTAGTGATTATGGAGGTAGCATGTTTGATTATTGAGGGGCTTGACTTTTTTGAGGAGTTTTATATTTCCATCTTGGGTTGATCAGCAATATTCTTTTTTTAATTTTCGTAAACTTTATCGCTTCGAGAAAGAAATTTTTACCTTTCTTTTTGTTGAAATTGAGGATGTCCTTTCGTTTACAGTTGGAAGAGGAAGATTATTCCTGAATTTTAGTTACTTCGTTACAGTGAGCCACTCTTTAATATTTATGCTTTTAAATGTATTTTGTAATACAAATGACAATTTGTAAGACTCATTTGCTAACGCCTTTAAACTTTTTTTTTTCTTTAAACTTTATATAAGTTCAACAATCCCTTATGATGTTAATCAGATTTTGTGAAATGTTTTATATCTTCCATTTACTATAAACTTACGATGTATTTATTTTCTGTTTTTCCTTTCTTTCATTTTCTTTTGGCTTTTTCCTTTGACTTCAATTCCTGTTATACTTTTTCGTGGGGATATTTCTTGCATCGTTTTAAGCTTTTAAATGTTTACAAGATATAGAAATTACAATTTCACACATTCTTAAAAGGATTATGGTTTTGAAAGTAAAATGCCATCAAATATTCACACAAGAATAATTAAATCCCTTTTTACTACATAGCACAGTCATGTCCATTGTTTTCTTCTTTTCATTTCTTGTTTTATCTTTGGGTTTGTTTGATTGAGGATAATATTGCTTTTTTCCATTTTCCTATATTTTCCTTTGGCTTTTTCCTTTTACTTCGATCTACATTAACTTAATGATACTATTTTTTGTTTTGTTTTTAGTGTATTTAAATATTTGCAAAAGCCTTTCAGATAAACTGACATTATTCCTTTCCCGAGTTATTCCGTATAAATTTTTTACCCACTGTACTTCTTTGTTTACTATATGTGTTTTTTAAACAGATATCATATACACATTACTCCTATGTTAACTTATTGCAGAGGCTTCTATTATTTTATATATATTTTACTGTATTCTACTCCGTTGCATTTTTAAAAAATCTTCTTGAAGAATTCTACATTTTCCATATATATTTGGACTTATTACCGCTCTACCTCGTAACTCACTGTATTATTGGAGGGTGGAAGTGTGAACCTATTTTGGCTCTATGGGCACATTGTTGTTTTTATCTCTCCCTCCTACTTCCACCATTTAACTTCCGTTCCTTCTGTGTTGCTACAGTGAAATATTTTGCGTCTCTGAGACGTTTTTAAGTACTTATGCATCTCCTTCTCCATTCTTATCCGCTGTCCACATCAGAATATGGCAATTTTCTTCCCTCAAAATAGGATGAAACTGGTTGTTATGTAACAGCCAAGTAAGGCTAAGTGAACCTCATTTTTTCATCTTCTATCTAGCTCCATCGACTCGTGTTGAGCATTTTCGTTTAATTCTTTTACGAAATAGCTTTGAAAACATGCTCACTATATATATATATATATATATATTTTACAGTGTTGGTTGTCACTAAATCAATTTGTGGGTTTGTGTCGAACTAAGTGCAATATATATCGCAGTCTAAATTCCATGAATTATATATATATATATATATATATATATATATATATATATATATATATATTGTTATCCACAGACAGACTGTTTCGTTGTATAACAACTCTTCAGTGTGGCTAGACACGTAGGACGCTTGAAGCTGGGATCGGAACCCGCTCAACTTTACGTTAGACTTAGAATCAGAACGCTCACTTTATATATATATATATATATATATATATATATATATATATATATATATATATATATATGGTGAGCGTGTTGGTTCAACTATAATACTGATTAACAAACAGTGTCAAGTCCAGAGAAAATGGGGAGCGTGATAGGATTTTTGAACTACGGACCTAGTGATTATAACATTGAGTAACTGAATAAATCAATTGACTCAGACTGTTGTGTAAAAAACGCTTATTTATACGATATAGGACTATGAATTGCCAAACAGGCTTTTGTATTTGATTATCACAATGACCGGTCGCCTGGTCGTCTGGCTGAGATTAAGTGATCCGTTTGTTTCTTAAATTCCAAGAGGATTTTGTGCGTCTCATTCTCCTGAACAGATTCTGGGTCTTGCATATCCCATTTTTTCGTGTGGTCAAAATTCAATTTCTTTTACAATTCCCAGTGATCACCTTCCCCATCCAGTTGTGAATAGTCTTATACTCTTTCTGTGCTAAATTGCAGCATTCGCTTATGTAAGTGACCGTTTCGCCTCTATTAACACATTACGTACATTTGCTATTTTGTTGCGTCTTATCTGTTCTTGAGTCTGAAAGACAACAAGTCTCCTCAAATATCCAAGACTTTTCTTCCTATACTGGCCGATCTCAACAATACTGCAGTTTGCATAGTCTCCACTCGTCCTCTTATTTCTAAGTCCTCGCAGATTTGTTTTTGTGTTACCTAAATGTTTCACAATTTTTCAACTGTCTGGCAAGATCAAGGTATTTATTAATCATGTCTGTTTTAATTATTTTCACAACAGTTTTAACTGGTAATTTTTTTATTGGAGTCTGGGCAACATCGTGTATCCTTAGATCTCCAGGATGTGAAATCTGAGTATTCTCATTAATATTAACTATCCTGAAGTTTGGTTGTTCTTGATAATTTCTCTTATTGCCAATTCCTTCATTATTTTACTCCTTGCAAGTTTTTCACACCTGTATTTATTCGTGATCCTTCACTTGAGTAATTTGGTCTATGGAATAACTTTAGAGTGAATACATAGTACATTAAGTACACAAAGAAAATGTCAGACATAAGAAGTCAGAATTCAGGCTCAGAAGTAACTATATTAGTCATCTCTAAAATAGGTCCAGAAATAACGCAATTCAAATTTTTCATAACTTCATCTGATGAAGTGCAGCACGTTGTCTTCTTCAAAAGAAACAAGAATGACAAGAAGTAACCTTTTTTATAACAAGTATGACGCAACATTTCCAAATTAATCCTTTCCTCAGTGTATCAATTGAGGAAGAATACTGGTAATTTACGGTGATATAAGAAATGACGGGGAGACGGTTGGTTTAATAGGAATTAAACAATGTAAGATAAGAGTTCGTATAAATAAACTTTTGGAAGGTAATTTGGAAGGTAATTTTTTTATAAATAGTTCTTTTGGAAGGTAATTTCGTCGTAAATACCTTGTAAGTCAAACAATTATAATATACCAATCTATACGTCAGCGAAATTTATTAAAATAATCAATGATTAACTGCATGATTTTATTATTTATCTCTTAAACAAGAAGTGTATTTTCATTTCCCGATTTGAGATTAATAAAGTTTATATACATTTCAAAAGGGAAAGTTGCATAGGATGGCGAAAATAATATTTTATTGATATTTTGATATTTCATTCGAAATATGTTTTCAAAAAGAAAATTTCTTCAAAGCATCATTCCTGATAAAATTTGGTTGACTGACTGATTGTAATGACAATTAAAAGCGGCTTGGATTATTTTATGCCTATAAGTTAGAGAATTGTAAAAATTGTAGGTTTGTATTCTTTTTTTTTTCTTTATATGCAATCATATATTTCTATCTAATACAAATGATTTTCACACAGTTTTATGATTTCAAATATTCCTTACCAATGCTATCACTTCCATGGATTGAAGCAGTTATAATTAATAATAATTTGTTTTGATTTGGTTTGGTTGAATTAGATTTTATGGTATATCAAGACTTGTACCTTATATAATGCCAAACATTTTTTATTCAAAATAAATACATGGTTTGTAAAAACCTTTTTGGTGATAACATTTTAAATGAGCCAGATCTCAGTTAAATGGGTTCTATTATTTCTACCAAGCATAAATAATTATATTTACTATTAAACGTTTGTTTGAACGCAGCTAAGTTGTTTCAATTATTCCTAGTTAACAGTAACAATTTAACATTGTTCATTTGTTTGCACATATTTAAATGGATATAATTCGCAAGTGAATAGCTTCAACGTAGTTTCATTTTTAAATGAGATAAAATAATTTCTTTGTATATTAGTATTGCTATTGTTTCTACACAGAGAGATGATTTTAATTATAGCAATCTAATTCGAATTGTTCTTTTTAAAATTCATTATTTTTTTACAGACAGTGAAGGGGTCATAATTATTGCTGTTTAACACTAATTCTATTCTACACATTATTCATTCAATTGTACAGAGTTAAATGGTTTCAAGTATTGCTATGTGCCACTAACAACTCAATAAGATAATCATTTAACACACAATTGATATTTTGAAGTTTTTTTGTTTCTAACAATTCATTTCAACAAAACTCATATGGTTGCACACCGTTTAAACGACAAACGTTCATGTTTTACTTATAGGTATAAATCCATAAGGGGCTAGCACTCCGGGTTAAAGGGGACCTGGGAGCAACAATCCCCAAAGGTCCAGAGCTTTTTAATGACATATACAGGATAAATGTTAGATGAGTCTTACTCCATTGGAGAGATGTAGTCAGTGAATTCTACAGTCCCAGATTTGGTTGGTTGGTTGGACGTTTGGGTTTTATAGTTTGTAGTTTATTTAATGCCAAATTCATTTTATGCAAATAATCAGTTCTATTTCAAACAATTCACTTTAGGATGAGTACACAGTTTAATTGTCAAAAATATTTCTATTTCAAACTATTCAGTTCAGTCAAACAGTTATGATTCAAACAATTCACTTTAGTTAGCAGTTCGAATATCTACTAGGAAACCCACCGAAAGCGACACATGAACCAATCACCAGAATTATTTGGAAAGCAATTGAACATTAGACTAGAACCGTTCACTCAAGAAGAACTCGACTTGGTTCTCAGAAAAATTAAAAATAGGAAAGCCGCAGGGCTTGACGAGATTCCCCCAGAAGTATGGAAGACCAGACAATTCGACGACATACTGCTCTGACACTGCAACGCAGTCTATAACCAAAATCCGATAGACAGATGGATGAGGGGATGCATCCTCCCCTTCCCTCAAAAGGGTGACCTCGGATTAGCCAATAACTACCGAGGTATAACACTTACATCCATAGCAGCCAAAATTTAAATGCCCGAATACAGGGACACAAAACTGACAACATTCTTAGGAAAAACCAAAATGGCTTCCGAAGAAATAGATCCATGACCTCACAAATATTGACCATCCGTAAAATCCTTGAAGGCGTACGGGCAAAAAAACTACAGTTGACATTATTATTTGTCGACTTTACCAAGGCCTTTGATTCCATTCACAGAGGAAAGTTTGAACTAATCCTACTAGCATACGGCCTACCAAAAGTGACCGTCGCAGCAATAACGATTCTATATAGAAACACCAAAGTGAAAGTACGTTCACCGGAAGGAGACACAGAATACTTCGACATTGTAGCAGGTGTACTACAAGGGGACACGCTAGCCCCATATTTCTTTATCATCTGTCTAGACTACGTGCTTAGAACATCGATTGATAAAATCAAAGAAAACGGCTTCGAGCTAACAAAGAAACGAAGCAGAAGGTACCGCACAAAAACAATTACCGACGCCGACTACGCCGATGACATAGCGATACTGTCAAATACGCCCAACCAAGCTGAAACACTACTGCATAATTTTGGAATAAGCCGCTGCTGGCATTGAACTCCACGTCAATGCACACAAAGCTGAATACATATACTTTAATCAGACAGGTGACATTTCCACACTTGAGGGAACCTCTCTGAAACTGGTAGACAAGTTCACCTACCGAGCAAGCAGCGTCACATCAACCGAAAAAGACATCGACACGTGACTAATGAAGGCATGGACAGCTATCGATAAGATATCGATCATATGGCCGATAAAATTAAACGCAGTTTCTTCCAGGCAGCAGTCGTGTCGATACTGCTGTATGGATGCACTACTTGGACGCTAGCAAAACGGCTAGAGAAGAAGCTAGATGGCAATTACACAAGAATGCTGCGAGCAATATTGAAAAAGTCCTGGAGACAACACCCCACAAAGTACCAAATATACGGCCACCAACCACCCATCACGAAAATTATCCCAGCTAGACGAACCAGACATGCAGGACACTGCTGGGGAAGCTCATAAGTGATGTACTCCTATGGACCCCCACATATGGCAGAGCAAAAGCAGGACGACCAGCTCGAACATACATACAGCAGCTCTGTGAGGATACGGATGTACCCCTGAATAACTGCTAGAGGCGATGAACGATAGGGAAAAGTGACGAGAGAGGGTCAGGCATATCCGTGCTAGCGGCACGACATGATGATGATGATGATGATGATAGTTAATTGTCAAAACATTTTTATTCCAAGTAATTCACGTTAGCATAAATACACAGTTTTGTTTTAATTGACCCATAGATAGGACCCCCCCCTAACAGGTGCTTCCACTCTGAGCAAGAGGGGACCAGGGATGATGGAAATGAAGAGGTGCTCCACATTCCCCAAAGCTCCTGTATCACTGGAACCTAATCATCAGACTGTTTAGTGTCATATCCAGGAAACTCGTAATGAGGGGGTCTTACCCCTCAGCAGAAAAGCAGTCGGTATATTCTACAGCCCCAGCCGATTAGGCAACCGCCTGGGTTTATATCAAATGTTATTTGTTTACAAAGTTATATAGTTTTAAGTTAGTTATAATAATCCTTAATAAAAAAAATAAAGTAACTATTCTTAATAAAAATTATACACAGTTCTATGGCATCAAATGTTCCTGTAGAAAGAAATATTATTTAAACTTTTATTTAAGCCATAGACCTGGCCTGAACAAATACTAATATGTCTGATCAGAGTGTACCTGGGGGTAATGGCAATTAATGTGTATTTCATTCAGACCCGGTTTTCGGAAATTGAGTATCACTATTAAATGCCGCATACTGAGATAACCAGGGATCTACTTCTGGGGGTGGCTAACCCTGCTGTAGGGGATTCAATCAGCGCACTTAAAGCTCCACTAAAAGTGAGAAAAAAACCTGCATCAAGATCTTACTCGGCTCGGCTAGATATTGATTAACATATTTTTTATCCAAATTTATTATATGTTAGTGATTACCTCTATCCAATAAACGCAAATAAATAGATAAAACAATGCATATGAATATAGACAGCTGAATAATCTTTTTTTTTTTAAATTCACCGAAGTAAATAAAATTGTTTGGAGAGGTGGTATAAGTCGGTTGCTTTAATCTAATATGATCAAACAAATTTAAAGAAGAAACGCTAGTAAACAAACGTTTTGTTCAAAGTTTCACAACTATATTCCAACTTGCACTCCTAAAACCTCTGACACAAGAACATCATCAAATACAAACACTCATACAAGATACACACAAATATAGCGTAAAACATACATACATACATACATACATACATACATACATACATACATGCGTATATACATTGAAATCAATGCTCGTATAAACGTGTAATATATGCATCTTTTAATACTCTTACTTGTATACATATGGGAAAATTATGTCTATCTCCATTGTACATATAAACATGGATGCCTCTTTCTCTGTCCCCGTCTCTGTCTGTCGGCCTCTCTCTCTCTCTCTCTCTCTCTCTCTCTCTCTCTCTCTCTCTCTCTCTGTATATATATATATATATATATGAACACACATGAATATGTGAATGTGTGTCTGTGCTCCTCACTCAGGTTTGTTTACTAGTTTATTTGTTTGTTTGCGTCTCTCTCTCTCTCTCTCTCTCTCTCTCTCTCTCTCTGGGTATGTGTGTAAGATTCAATTTTCTTAAGAAAAAAAAAATTAATTTAATTTATTTTTTTTACTTTACCAGGATAACAAGAACATATGCCTAGAGACAATGAATATAAATATTATCCCAATGTTTTGGATTAGCATTTTCGTCCATATTTCTTTGCAGTTGCAAAATTAAGAGGATGCATGTGGCATCATATGGTCATATACGCACGAATCGACGAGCTATGATCAAATTTTCTTAACGCTATTTCAACTTGGGAAAAGCATAAATATCCCCCTTCTCTATTTATTGTGTAAATAGTTGAGTAGATTAGACTTGCATAACTTGATAGACAGCCGGTCTAGGAGAAAAGCAAATCGATATAAAAATCGGGCAGCAAAATTTCCTCGACTAATATCGAGAGAAGACTATACTATAACAATTAATTTACTTTCACTGACTCATGATAACTATCTAGAAAAGTTCTATGAATTTTGCATCTACTCGGAAGCTAATTTTCTTTCTGAATTATCAGTAAAGTTTTTTAGATAAATTTTGTTTCAGGAATTCAGGGTTTATACTACTATTACTACTATAACTACTAATGACGTTGAGAGTTTTTCATGCCACTTTTAATTGTTGGTTTTTACTGGAGTCTGAGTTGCAGTGAATTTACTTTGAAATTAACACTTCTAATTATTAAAACTGATATTAACAATGTTGCAGCCTGGTTGGTGTTAGTTTTTCCTCTGATCTCAAATTATCCATTATTTTTCCAAGCCCTTGATTACCGTTCCAAAGACAGCAACTGGATTTTATCATCAATGCCAGCATCATGTTGTACACCTTTTTCAGCTCTATGGCAAGATTCAAGCATTTTTCTTTCTTTGTGTTTTCTTTAGATTTCTCTCTGTGGTTCGCTGACTCAGCAAAAACCACTTGTTGTCAGGTTCTTATTTCTTGTCAACACTAAGTCCGGTCTTCTAAGTGGTATTTTTTTTTTCTTTTGTATCTCATGATTCCAGAGAATCTTATTGGTCTCATTATCTTGATTGATTTTCTGATTCTGTTTGTGCATGTATTATTTTTTTAGTATGGTCAGATTTTTAATCCGTCACACAAATCCCTGTGGATCAACATTCCTACCCAGACCTGCCTAGTCTTCTTTTCTTGCTTTGCCACTTTGTTCCATTCGTGTATTATGTGAATAACCATTTCATCTCTTTCATTACATAATCTATAGTTCTCATTCTGTCACGCATTATCAGTATTTGCTTTCGTATAATTGGTTATTACGGTGTTATTCTGTGCTACTGTTATCATAAATTCAGTTCATCTCTTGAGGTTAATCTTTCTAAGCAATATTCAACATTATTATTATTATTATTATTACTATTACTATTATTATCAGTAGTAGTAGTAGTAGAAGTGGTAAACCCTTTCCAAGTAGTTCATATTCACATATAATTGTTGCTCTTCTTTTTAATTGGAATAACAGCTAGTCTCGCCCAGCTAATTTGTATTCCAGCTGATCGCAACAGTTCTCCATTGGATTTCTAGTTCTCTCAGTCTTTTTTACGATTCTCTGGGTTTGTTTCAAGAACATAAACTGGGATTAGTATTCATCACCATCTTGCCGTGCCATCAGCACGGATATCCCAGACCCTCTCTCGCCACCCCTCCCTATCGTTCATCGCTTCCGGCAGGGCCTCAGGGCTACACCCCGCATCTACACAAAGCTGATGTATATAGGTTCGAGCTGGTCGCCCTACCTTTGCTCGGCCATGTGAAGGGGTCCACATGAGTATACCACTTATGAGCTCGTCTCTAGTTCTCCAGCAGTGTCATGCATGTCTGGTTCGTTTAGTTTTGATAGTTTTCGTAATGGGTGGTTGGTGGCCGTATAGCTACTGATATGTGGGGTGTTGCCTCCAGGACTTGTTCAATAGTGTCACTTTAATGTTTCACAATTTGTTATTCTTCAGCAAATTCTTGGTATTTATTAAGCGTATCAGCTCTTATTATTTTAATTCGGGTTAGCATTTGTCACCAGTTTTTTCTGTTATTCTTTTTTTTACTGAGGTCCAAGTTACAACTATTCTTCTCAGCGTTCCAGGGTCTTAACAATGTTGTTGCTTGAATGGTCTTGATTGAGCTCAAATTCCTTCATTATTATTATTATTATTATAGTTTTTCATATCAGCATTAGCTGGTGGTCTTTCACTGGAGTTTGTGTGATAGCAAGTCTCTTCAAATCTCCAAGAACTCTCTTCGGTATTCAAGTCGTTCTCAATAATGTAGTATTTTGGCTGATATCCACTCGCCCTCTTACTTCCTAGTCCTCCAGTCCTCATTAATAAACATTTGGTGACTGTGACAAAAGCATCAATCACAGTAGGTAAAATTATCACTTTCAATTTCCACAGATATTCAATTCCCAAGCAAGGTCCAGATACTTACCTTTCTTTTCATTTTCTTTCGATTTTATTTTGTGGTCATCCATGACAGTAAAGTCCACAATTTTGCAAGTTTTCTTTATTGTTGATTATTGCAAGGCCTGGTCTTCTAGCCAATATTAGGTGATCCGTTTGTATGTCAAAATCCCATAGGATTTTACGTGTTTCATTCTCCAGGACAGATTCTATGTTCCGCATATAATGTTTGTTCGTATGGTCAAATTTCAATTTCTGGCACAACTCTCAGTGGATCACCTTGCCACATTCACTAAATTTATGATTGATGGTTTTGTCACCACATAACCTATATTTGCTATTTTGTTGCATCCTATCAATTCTCGCTTTGATTTGATTGCTTCTTATGGTGTTGTTTTAAACTGCTAATATGAGAGATTCAGTTTCTCTCTAAAGGTTTCCTTTTTTTAACCATGTCCAGGTTTTCTCATGTGTGATGTTGGTTATTAATCGCTAAGAAAGTCCATAGATTTGTTTTACTCCCCAGTTATCTTTTCTAGTTAATGCCGTTCTGTTGGTCTTCGTGTTGTCAGTATTGTTTCTGGTTGCTTTAATCAGTCCCTCTTCGTTCTTTGAAGTCTTTGAATCGTTGTATCGATACGTCAACGTTGTCTTCAATGCTCTTCCCCCTTCTTTTCTTGATACATATAGTCTGTGAACATCTCAGATGTAATGCCTTAAGTACGGAAATGAGTTTTGTGGCTCATAGGTCAATTTGCTTATGGTCCAGAATATCTTACGAGGGTTATAGCCCAGCTATTTATTTTGTCTGTGGCTTTATTGTTCTCCTCAGGTACTCTTTCTTAATTTTTTCTTTCATCTCCCTTTGTTTAATGGTGTCAGCTTTCAATACCCAAGTATTTGTAGGTTTCCTTTTCTCCGAGCGTTCGAATCTTGTCTTGATTTGGCAATTCCATTTTGTCTGTTAGGTATCGTTTGCCACTTCTCATTTCTAGCATGGCACATTTTCCTTTGTCAAATTTCACGCCTAAGTCCTGATTGCATATTCTCAATGCGTGTATTACAGATTTCAGTTCTTTTTGATGTCGTTCAGATACATTAGGTGATTTATCTTCTGCGATTTACTGAGTTTGTATCGGGCTTTGCATTTTCTAAGTATGTGGTTAAGTGGTATCAACACTCTTTTAAATAGTAACGTCGATGATTCATCTCCTTGAAATATACCTTTTCGGATTTTCGCTTCAGCTAAGCTTTTACCCTCCTGCTGTCAATTCCACTTTTCAGGTTTTCTCGGTAGAGTTGATTACTTCGTCAAATTTTTGTACATTTTGAGGCAGTTTATTATCCATCTTTGCGTGACCATATCATATGACTTTTTGTAGTCAATCCTGGCCATAGCTAGATTTTTCCATCTCGTTTTCCTCTCGTTGAGGATGTGCTGATCTATGTAGAGTAGTTCTACAGTACCTCTGGATCCTTCCTGTTCTCCAGGGTATAATCCTTGACTTGTCAGTGAGTAATAAATCACTTCTCTTATTTTTGCTGTTTGTATATTCCACATCATAGGTTGGTAGTTTATGGGTCTGTAGTTGTTTGTGAATGCCCCATTGAAGGGGCCTTTCTGGATCAATGTGGTCTTTCCTTTGACCACCCATTCGGGTACTTGTGCTCCTTTTAGGCATTCGTTCATTTCGAATGCTCGTCTGTCATGAATTGAGGTGAATTTCCCGAACCAGAATACATATATTCCATCAAGGCCTGGTGTTTTCCAAATTTGAGGATTTTTAGTCTTGTTCTGAGTAAATCGATGGGTATTTCCGCTTTTGGACCTCCTTTGAGTCCTAATTCTTTTACCATGTTTCTTAATCATTCCCATTATTATTATTATTATTATTATTATTATTATTATTATTGTTGTTGTTGTTGTTTTTTTGTTGTTGGTATTCGTCCACGTATTTCATCTAGGGATATTTGCATCAAGTTATAAAAACACATTTTTCTATTCAAATCTATTATATAAATTCATCCTGATATTATCCACTGCTGCCAAGCAAATACCCTTTTTTGGATAATTTTCTTGTAAATATTCTCATGAATTTTACTTTAGTTTCGGTTTATTAAACAGACAAACAGCTGGGAACGTAATGTAGAAACACATTGTGCTAAAGTTTTAAAATCCATCGAACCTATTCAACAATCAGTATTTCATAGTGTGGACATTTATTGGCTAAAATACAAACCGTCACCCCGATAAAATACTTATTATTTTCATGTTTACACTTCATCATGAAAGCGTGCCGATAACATGGATTCCACTGACTCTCTCTCTCTGTCTCTGTCTCTCTCTCTCTCTCACACACACACACACACACTCACTCTTACCATCCGTCTTTATCGGACATTGCACTTGATAATTTCTCTAGACACAATTCAATGCCGACACAAACCTGATGAATGTGAAATTTTGCTGCTCTAGAATTCTGGTTTGTCCATATGTAAGAATCCGTTGAAAACTGCCGCTTCTGAATTCGTTTACTTCACCAGCAGATCCTTGGCCCAGTCGACTGGGGCTGCGAATTATACCGACTGTAACTCTGCAGACAAGGAGACTCCCCTCAACAAGTGGCCTTGGTATGACACAAATTTGATGGTGAGACTACAGTAATGTTTGAGCTATGGGGAATATGGACTACCCCTTTAATACCATCACAGTCAGTTCTGCTCTGGGCTAGAGTGGTAGCTCCTGACAGGGTCATAAAAACGGATCATATAGAAGTGTTTGACATTAAAAACCATGTGTTATGCTCAAATGATTTGTTTGAAATACAATTGATTTTACATTTAACTTTGTGTAAACAAATGACTGATGTTTAATTAAATTGTTACCGATACCTTGCATTACTTACAACAAATTGTTCATTGCTCTTTGACATGCTAAATTGATTCGATTGACAGAACTTTTTGATCATTTAACTGTGTGTAAGCAAATGACTGATGTTTAATTGTATACTTAGGGATGTCTATCATTACTTGAAAACTTTAAGCTGTGTGCAAAAAATAATTTAGAGTAAATAGAATTACTCGTATTAGATTAAAAAAAAAATTAAACCATTTAACTTCGAGAAAAAAATGTGCCTCGGCTCGTATAAAAATGTTATCAACAAAATGTGATGAGAAATCATATATTTGATATTGTTGTATCCTTGAAAAGCGTTACAATATACAAGGTTTTTACTAAAGAGGGAGGGACAACCAACACAATAGTAGAATGAAAGAAAGGAAAGTTTATTACAGCAGGGAGCAGATTAAGTCATTAGGCAGAGATTAGAAGGTATTACTTATCTTTGAAGCAAGACGCCGGTGAATATGGGGCTCTCTATATATGGTTCTTTGTTTTAGTAAGTCCACGGAGGAAGAGGGGTGAGACTATTTCATTACAATAGATACATATATGTATAATAGAATTTGAAATTAAATAACTGTTGTGGGAACCTTACCCATCTCACCATAATGGACTCTTCTCACCGTTATTAGTACTGAGAGATTTCGCTGCCGGAGAGGCAGATAAATATCAGTGTTATCCGAACAGTACGAGACTTCTTACCTTTTCTATGTAACTCTATCTTTCTTGTGTAATATAATCTGTTAGCTAATATCCGTCTTTGCGTTTTCATTAGTGACCCTTTCCCGGGCCACAACAATAGCTTACCGCGGTTGATTAGCCATAAAACCAAACCGAAGCAAACTTGTAGAACCTAGCCTGTTGTTATATAGTCATATGCAGATTCACATCTACATATACACACAATAATAAGGATGGACGCAGAAAGACTTCTTTAACAAAATATGCACCTCCCACTTTATTGCAAGTGTTCGAAAAGGTAACTCAAGGTTTGCGCGTGAGAGGGAGCTGGAGACCGAACAGAAACTGCAATATTTTGACCCCCATTCTTATGGCCGTCTGCGTTGTGTCTTGTTCTCCTGATGCTCAATCGGAGGCCCAGTGGCCCAGCTCTCTGCTGGATGATGGCTTTCATTACTGCATCTTATCAGCATCTTCTATGGACCCTATCTCATCAGGGCCCCAAGCCCTTTCGGCCTGGTGCGGCTTTCCCTACCACCCCTCGTCTACCCCCGTCTCCAACTCTACTGCAACTCGAACTGTCTTGACTTCTGTCTTGACTGAGTTATATAATAGTTCAACGCGCACTCGATCACCCACTCGATCTTTGAAATCGCATGTTTGATCGTCATCAAGCGGAAATAACTGTCATGAAGTTCACAGGTCACTCTCTTCCGGTGCGTCAGTCTATAAGTGTACCATGGGAATTTTTTCCTCGTCCCATTTCATCAGCCAAGTTCCGCCCAATCGATTTCCTCTCTTAACTGCCATCAGAATGTGTCACTTCCTTCCGGTGCATCACCTTGGAATGGCATTTTTGGCCGGGTCAAAGGCCAAAATACAACACTGTGATGTTCATCTTACTTACATAGTTTGTGTGATGATTGGTAAGTGACAGTACAACTGTTGTCTTGCAGAATGCTGTTTCCAGGATTTGTCCCCAAAATCCCGCTAAATTTTTCTTGTATTTTTCTGTTGGTATAAATGTTACTGCCGTATACTAGCATTGACAGGATAACAATTCAAAAGATTTTTATTTTATTTTAAAAGAGAATTCATGGTTCAATTAGGTCGATAACCTGTCATTAGCAATTCGTGACTTACAAACGCGTTTGTTGAAATCGCTTTCAATAGATGACATATGACAACCGAGACTTAGTTTTTATAGCTAAATCTGGTTTCCCGAAGAGGATCAACAATCTAATTATTTAATCAACTCATTAGTAACAAAATATTCCAATTTCTTTTACATATTTTGACAAATAGATTCAGCGTTAACTTTTTGAATGTGTATTATTTATCTACTGAGTGTGCCTTTTCGATTCTGTTTTTATTATTTATAGTTTATCCATGATAAAACTCTGTGGTTTTTGAAATGCTGTTACCTTTTCCGGTTCATATTCTTTTCTGCTTTGCATTAATTACGTGCTTATGTTTTAAATATTTGTGAGATTTGACAGCAACGAAAATATAAGGAAATACGAGATAGCGTAAAGTCGTATAATAATTTAATGGCTGGCGGAAATGCAAAAATATTTTTGGGCGTAAAGGTACAGGCACGTATATCTCGAATAGGTAAGCGCTCTTATGTTGGAAGAAAAAAATGCAAATAGATGATCATATATGTAAATCAATGCGTATTTACTGTTGGCAAATATACACCATTTCTCATTGAAATATTCAACATTGTTTTGTGATATTTGATTTCGAATGAATAAGAAAGTAGTTTATCCTAAACGACAAAACTGTTGGAAAGAAAATGTATTGTATAGGTGTGTGATAACTTGGATATAATTATTGAATGCCATCTATTATTCGATACATATTTCAAGAAACTGTTTCAAAGAATTCAGTGAACATAGACAAAATAAGACATCACTATAAAAACAAAGACACACTTATTTAAAACATCTATATGCATACACATACACACTAACAAAGGCATATATATATATATATATATATATATATATATATATATATATATTCCAATAGACCTCGGGCATGTAGATACTGTCAGATCTGGGGTTAGGCAATATAAATTCATTCGTGAGTTCTTGAATATCTGCAGAGTTATTCAGTTTTAAAGTTGACATAATTATGATATAGCTCTGCTTTTTATTGCATAGAGGCCTGTAAATATTTTATGAGATAATGAATCGTTTGTCAATAAATTTAATTCACAATCATACATAAATATATATATATATATATATATATATATATATATATATATATATATATATATATATATATAATTTAATTTTCTTCGTCTTTGTCAAAAAATAAGAAACTATTTATGATTTTTTTCAAATTTCTCACATTTTACTATGGTACATAATGTTAAGAAAATTGGAAAGAAAATTGTTTGTCTTTATCATAAAATATAATTAAGAAATACATACCAAAGTTTTATTATTCAGTACCCGAAACGAAATACTTGATTAGTATTTACTGTAATTTACCCTCTTTAATTCGCAATATCAACCGATTTGAACAATAATATATTTCTTTTTAAGTACATGCAAAAAAAAAAACACCCACCCATCTTATATATATATATATATATATATATATATATATATATATATATATATATATATATATATACAACCACGGACAGACACACGCATACACACGCACAGACTTATATATATATATATATAGAGAGAGAGAGAGAGAGAGAGTAGCAGAGTAATCCCGATGGTTTTAAACATAAAGAAAAAAGTCAAGATAGCTATAATTGAAATTATACTTAAGATCTAAAAAGGGAAAATAATAGATATTTTTTATGAGGATCTTTTATTTATAAATACTAACCTCCACGAGTAATATACACCTGAATCCTTAACCTAAAGTTCGGTACTGCTCACCTCTTTATAGCTCATGATATTGTTGCGTTTTCATAATTTCATGAAATATTTTGGAAATTATTTTCGTTTGTCAGTGTTTTCAGCGATTATTTTAACTTTCCAGTGACCTCAAACGAATTTTTTACAAGGGAATACATCTGGTGAACGGACCTCCGCATCACACCGTCGTTTATAAAAAATTCTATCCCACACCAATAGTGTTCACAAATCTATACTATAAAGACTCCTAAATTGACGTGGCTACAGCGAAAAATATTACGGCTACTGCCTTCTAACTTTAGTAGCTGCGTCGTTACAATTTTAAATCTTATTCATCATTTATCCATTATATATATATATATATATATATATATATATATGTGTGTTTGTGTGTGTGTGTGTGTGTGTGTGTGTGTGTGTGTCTGTGTATGTGTGTGTGTGTGTGTCTGTGTGTGTGTGCGTATATGAGGATAGATGGATAGATAGATATAATCGTGGTTTTCTATACATAAAAATGAAGAGTGCTCAATATGGCATCTGAATCCTATAGTTGTATTGACAAGAAACTAAGCACGCTGTTGACAATGTCTTCACAATTAAAACTCTTAATACGAAACTTTATGTATTTGATATTTTGATCTCTCCCAGTTGATCATGTTGATATATCGAGTCTCTGATAGCATTCGTGGTTGGCCTACGGCTTTCAAAAGATTTGATATGATATGCAATGTACAATCAGGCACTGACAGAAGATACATCCAATATCAAATAAAATGATACCCCGTTTTCATAGCATCATTTATACACATATTCTATCTCTTATATATATATATATATATATATATATATATATATATATATATATATATATATATATATATTATCCAGCTCGAGCAAGTTGCAACACACTTTTATTTTTCCGCAGAGTTTAACAGGTTAGAACTAAATTTTAACTTCTCCTCAACTGGTTAGCATACTATGATTAAAGATCACGAAGTGTCCAACTATTTACCTGTAGCTGGAGAGAGAATAATTGTATTCATACCTTTCTCGAAGGTATGCGTGCGTTTGTGTGTATGTGTTTTAATGTTCAGATGTGTACGTATTCATACACGTGTGTTTGTATGCGTACGTGTCAGGTTTGTATGTGAGTGGTGTGTGTGTGTTTTTGCGTGTATTTACGCCCATGTGCGTGTTTGTTTACGTGTGTGCCTACGTATGTGTTTTAGCGCACGTGCGTGTGCACATGTGCATGTATGCTTGTGTGTAATTTCTGTGTGGCTTTTCGCGCTCATGTGTGTGGGGGGGTGTTTTTGCGTATTAGTTATCGCACCTGCGTATATACATTTGTGCGTCTGAGTGTTCATGTGGAGGTGAATATGCCTTTATGGATGCATTTAATTACCGCACTGCGTATGGTAATAAAGACAAGGAAATGTATAATTCGAGCAGGTGTATATTTATATTAAACTATACACGTTTTCATAATTACGTATATCTACAAAGATAACCCATGAATAACACTCACGGAGTTGGTGATGGCAATTCCCTGTCAATTTTATACGAATCTGCATAAAAACGTTTCGGACGAAATAAAACGAAAAAAGTCGGAGTGTGAAAAGGTAGAATATTACATTCTTATTCCTGCCTGTTGCATGCGTGCACATGCATATATGTGTTTGTGTATATGCATGTGTGTGTATGTCTATATGCATGTGCATATGTGTGCTTTATGTTCACATTTATGTGTACATATTAATATATATGTGTGTGCTTGTGGGACTGATCATCATCTTTGCTCGTTTGTTTTGTTCTCTGTGTATAATGAATGTCATGTGCTTTTTCGATTTCTGTGAGCAGGAGAGCTCTTCTGACAGCTCAATCAGCAACCACCCTTTCACATCCATACCTTCTCCACCCACGAACTTATATATATATATATATATATATATATATATATATATATATATATATATATATTGTGCGTGTGCGTGTGCGTGCGTGGTTGTGTGTGTGTATGCGTGTGCATAAATAGATAAATGAATTCAAAAAGAGAAAAACATGAGCAAATCAGGGAGAATAAACAATACAGAAGCAAAAAATAAAAATTAAAAAAAGCAGATGACAAGAATTGCCTCATCTGGATGTCAAAATCAATGCGCATCCTTTGCCACAATATGAAAAAAAAATTCATTTCCCGGTCTTTTGCAACTCACCAGGACTCATTACCACCAACGCTAGAAGACCCTCTCGAATGAATAGGTAAGTAATGAACCATCAATAGATAGATTACTTATCAAGTATTTCTAGTTTTATTCCAGGTACGTTGTTTTTGGCTTTAGTTTTGCGTTTCTTTTCTTATTTTTTCTCATTTGTTTTTAACTTGTTTTTTTTTAATTTTATATTTTATTATTCCCTTTATATCATTGTAAATCGTTTCTCCTGTCACAACATTTTTATTATCCCTTACTCTTGTCTTTATTTTAATATTAAACAAAAAATATTTCTTGCATTATATTCTGTTTTTAGTTATTTAGTGACTCCTTTCATTTATTTGTTGTAGTTTTTTCCCTTTTTCTGCGCTCCTACTTTCTGTAAGTCATTGTCATATTCTAAATATTATTTATTTCGTTGGAAGTTATTTTGTGTTCGTAACTGGTCCTTTAATTATTGTTTGATTCTTCTTCTTCTTCTTCTTCTTCTTCTTATTATTATTATTATTATTATTATTATTATTATTATTATTATTATTATTATTATTATTATTATTATTATTACCTTCACCTAATAAAAGTTCTTTCTTCTTTCATATCATTCAACTTCCCCTTCTTTTAATTTAACTTTTCCACCGCCTGTAAAAACCCCAAAGAAAGAAACGATTGCAATAATTAGTTGCGTTCAGTACACACATACACTACATAATTATGAATTGTTTGGAAATAGAGCCTTTCTATTAAGTATTCGAGAATTTTGTTGATTGGTGAATCATATCCCATTGATTACAAGGATTGAAATACACGGCCCCATCCATTTTCATACATGCTTTTGGTCTTGATAAAGATAGATTTTTTTAAAAAAATCAATTATAAAACTTCTAAAACGTTCTGAGTGCCAATTCAGAACTTCCATGAGTTCTCTTATTAAATCATAATGCAAATATGGTTCAATTGCGCTCTTTGAATTTTTCTGCTGTGTTTTTGTTTAGTTTTTACGATAGAACACATTCATTCCATTCCTAAATTTCCTTATTCTTTGGTAGGTTTTTAATATTTTTGTTTTTCAAGACTGATCTGGGAAAACTGTTTTTATTGCTTCACTCTGAAAATGAAATGGTTTTCTTTTCTGAAAATAATGCAAACCACTTCTCTGTCCCTGTTTGATCTCCCAAATAGTTACTCTAGTATTTTGGTAATTATTACTTAACCTTGTGAACATAGTATAAGGCAAAAGTAAGTTAATGGTCTAGAGGGTACAGTATCCACCAATGGCCAGGGAGACAGAGGTCCGATCCTGATGTCAAGTCACACAAAAAACTCAAAAAATGCTACTTCATGCTTCCCACCTCGGGATTATAAGGCACAGATGAAGGGTAAAGTGGATCATTCCAGGGAAAGCAGTAGTGCTCTCCCTTACACCTCAGAGTATTACTATTGAAAAGGGAGCATTCAGATCGCCCTGGACTCCAGTCGCCAACATTACTCATCCAGGGAAAGGAGTAGACCCTCCCTTTAATCTCGGTTTAGTAGCTTTTAAAAAGGAAGACCTCGTTTACAGTCTCAAATTTTACTTATCCAGGGAAGGGAGCAGCACCCTCTCCTTAGCCTCGGTCTAGTAAATATTGAAAAGGAAGCCTTCAAATACGGTTGCCAACTTTACTTTATACATACAAATTTTTCTCTTAAAAAAATCAAAACAATCGGTCACATTAAGATAATAAATTTATTTCCATCCTGTTAAAGCATTTATATAAATCAATGCTCTAAAAAAATAATAGGAATTCTTCAAATCAATCAAACAAAGGAATGAAATAATTTTTTTCACATTTACAACATCAAAAGATAATTTATTTCATTTCTTGTTTGATCTGAAGAAGTCGTATTACGTTTTTAGAGCATTGATTATTATGTTTATGTGACCGATTGTTGGTGTTTTGAAGAGAAAATTATTTGCTCTGTGGATTTTATTTACATTGAACTCATTATCAGGATTATTTAAATTTAATATTCAATTTTTGCATATTCTATCGGTCCAGCCTGATTGGAATTATTCTCTACTCTAGATTTACTGGATTAAATATATATATATATATATATATATATATATATATATATATATATATATATATAAGCAAGCAAATAAATACGAAAGCTGCGTTATATCAATCACAAAGACGATACAAGAAATCTATACAATGCTCTTATTCTCGTTCACATTAATGATATCGTTTTGATATGATTCTTATTCGCCTTATAGATATAATGGTAACCTATTTTTGTAAAAGTGCATCATCTAAACACGAAGCATGTTTATATCTATTAATTTATACAAAGAAGACCATGTGTAGTCAGAATTGACATTGATTGGTTATAACTTTCTACCCAAAACATTACAATCAAAGTGGAAGAACGGAAGACTTTTATAGATAGTTGGGATTAAAAGTCATATTCAATTGGAGTGAATGATAGAAAAGTTTGTATTTTCGTTTCAGCAGTTGAATTTATGGTTTGCTGGTAAGCAGAGATATATTTGTGAATATGACCTTTTAATTTCCTCTCTATCAAGTATGGTTTGGAAACTCACGATGGTACCCGGCTTGAATTATACACGTATTAATAAACGGAAGAAGGAAACTATAATCAAGTCAGTGTCTGTCAATTTGTCACAGTAATCAAGAAATAACCCCGTCCGTCTATACTTCATCTCTTCCTCAAAACATCAAAATTTAAAAATCATGAATAATTAGCACTTGAGTGGGTTGGACTGATTACAAAACATGACAATATAAAATGGAAAAGAGATTATCTTTTAATGTGTGTGTGCGTTTTATTGTACTTTATATATATATATATATATATATATATATATATATATATATATATATATGTGTGTGTGTGTGTGTGTGTGTGTTTATATATATATATATATATATATATATATATATATATAACGTCTCTCTCTCTTTCTCTTTTTCACTCTGTCACACTCTCTTTATATATATATATATATATATATATATATATATATTCTCTCGTCTATTCACCCATGTATTCACGAAGTATATACATCATTATGTCTAAATAAAATTGTATGGTTATACACAAACGTACACATGCATACGCAGGCTCCCCCACACGCATACACACACACACACACACACACACACACACACACACACATATGTATATATATATATATATATATATATATATATATATATATATATATATATATATATACCGTGGTCGCCTGTCAGCTTTATAGACAGACAAAAATTCTTTCCAGTAATATGACTGAGATTTATATTTCAAAGTAGTTGTCCTTACCATCTGCAAATACTTCCTCTCACTGTTGCACTGGTAGGAAAAAATATCAACAAAAGATATGACATCATCATATGACATTTTTTAACAGTTAACATTTCTGTACCCACCTTGTTAATCATTGGAATAATCATCAGAGATTTTGTAGATTGCATTATGACAGTCATTCTAAAAGTATAAAATCTACCTCTCCTCTTATACTTATGTTTTATAATTTCAATCCGGGTAATTTAAAAAAATATGGGTTGATCTTGCAGAAAGAATCCAAGAGTGCAGCACATTGAGTAACAAACACGCCATCTTACTGAAGTATTCTGCACATTTGAATATAAAATAGTATTACCGTGCAAAGTATCACTTCACTTGACATAAGTTTATTTTATAACCCATCTTGGATAAAATTCATGAGAAGCCGAAAGTAGTGTTTCTTTCTAACGACTGCTGCAGAGTAGCCTTCTCATTTCTCTGAATCGATTTGAGAGCAAGTATTATGGAAAAATCCTCAATCAGCTTTAGTTTCATTTCACTCACGGACCCAGTAAAAAGGACTCTTTTGCTAATACAACTGCATAGACCTGGAAAACTATCTCTCAAATTATCGAGTTGAACAGACGACAAATTCATTAATAATAGCTGAAACCTATCTTATATTGAAAAGCAGGAGTTAACTTAGCGTCCATAGCAGCATACAATTTGACCTTTTACACCTGAAAAAATCTATACAGATATACGGTTCGTTTTTACGACAGAACTATACTTCAAACAGTTAATACAGACTGTTCAACAAGTGAAATAGTAATGCTAACAATCAATAAATCCCTCTTAGCAGACTGTCCCAACGTTATCAAATAAACTCGTATTTGTTTAACATATACAACAAAGTAATGGAGATTGATAAGAATATTAAAATTGTTTGAAAAATGAAATATAATGTCAACCCTCTATGACATGCCACATCCAACAGCTGACACGATGATTATAAACACTTTTCGAGAAATCACACCAACTGTTAAATTTCATGATAGAACAATAGATTCTAGATTCGTATGAGTATAAGCTCTAATATGTAAGATTCACATGCTTCATATATGAATGATAGAATTCTGATTTCAGAGAAAAAAATACATCCTTGGTTACAGAAATAATGACAGAAATATGTGACAAAATGGTTGTTTATTGAAAATGCATGCATAATCAGTATTACTGTAATTAGAAGGCAAAACATTTGAAACAAAGGTTTCTTGAAAGTTATCTCATTGTCGACAAAAATTTGATCCTGATATACCACACAGGGATTAAAAATAACTTGCTCATATACTTTTAAAGTTTAACTCCAAAAAACAATAACACAAAGAAAACATGCTTTTGTCAGAGGTCATCAGAGCCTATTCTTATTAAAACACTCGGGGTAAGTCTTCGCCAACCAGTATCATACAGTACGTTTGAGGAGGTCAACACACACACATACACACACACACACACACACACACACACACATATATATATATATATATATATATATATATAAATATATATATATATATATATATAAAGATATATATATATATATATATATATATCCCTTTGAGGAGGTCAACATTATATATATATATATGTGTGTGTGTGTGTGTGTGTGTGTGTGTGTGTGTGTGTGTGTGTGTGTGTGTGTCTGTGTGTTGACCTCCTTAAACGTACAGAATGTATAGGTCTAAACTCCAATTTTTAGTATAGGTCTAAACTACAATTTTTATTATAGGTCTAAACTCCAATTTTTAGTATAGGTCTAAACTACAATTTTTAGTATAGGTTTAAACTAGAATTTTTAGCTAAAATCTTCAAGTGGATGTTTACCTGTGCGACTTAAACCACCTTAATTTGCGGTATGAGAATAAGGGATTATATACGTTAACTCTTGAACTATCAACGCTGTACCTTGAATTAGTTTTTCTAACTCAAACCCCTTCCTGTTAGCGGGGCTTTAATAACACTGTCTCTCTCTTCTACAGATTAGTGAGACCCTAAAATATTTTTTTCGCTTTGATAATAAATTCCAGTCCTGGAGATCAGAGAAATATTGAATACTCCTTATTTGTTATTACTTCCAAGCACAGTTTGACCCGAAGTTAGAGTACATAAAAAGATCTCATATATTATTCAAATAGAAAAAAATTAAACATTAATATATTCGATAAGACCATGTGAAATAAAAAACCCTCATAACTTCATAAGAAATCAAATATGAACGTAACATAACGCAATTCCATAACACCTTAACATAAAATAATCTCTGATGTTTTGGCATGCCATTAATATCAGCCAATCAATCATATGCTATAGATTTATGAAAAAAACGATATTTTTAGATATATTACATCATGGTTTCTTTACTGTGATTCTGTCTCCGTGGCTTTACTTTACTTCTATCAGTTTAATATTATAAGTTGTAAACCAACTATTTTTCTCTCTATACATTTAAGAAATGATGCAAACAGAACTGAAATTACATTTAATTACTGAAAGTGTGCAATGATAATTATTCTTGCCAAAAATTCTAGTCGAAGTATTTACATAGCTCTAACTGAACCCCTTCAAAATAAAGTCAATATTAACCTCAGATTCGACCCCACCAACTATCAAATTACTCCCACTAATAATTAGAACTTTAGCCTCTGTTACTGACCAGGTCAAATCCACAATAGAAAGAGCAAATTCATAAAGTTCCTATTAACGTTAATTTGCAATCAGAAGCACAGTGTCAACATTTATAGGAAACGATTTAATTTGCTTTGGGCAACGGTAAATAACATTGGCTTATCCTGGTTCTCTACAGTGATTTTATGACGATCAGAACATTCGACTTTGCCTATGAAGTGAGTCCAATGGATGGTAGATTCATATAAGGTAAAGTAACCAGTGAAGTATCAGTCGTTATATTAAAAAAAAAAAAAAAATTATTAACCGCAGCAGTAATTCAAACTACGAATATTATGTTAAGGTGTTTCACCGGTTGTTCATAAATCTCTCCACTACCAGGTAATTTTAAAGTTTCATATTTTCAGATTATTATTAAATCCCAATATTTTACATATAAAACACATTAAAGGTTTCCTTAGGTAAATGCACGATTAAACGTTTTTACTTAATTTTCTTCTGGTTGGTGTTATTTAATATAAAGTGCCGGTAATATCATCAGTTATAGATTGATATAGTGGCAAAGAATAGCCGTCGTTGGTGTAGAAACGATCATCACCTCATTTATTTTATGGTAGATGTATACAGTTGTATTGAATGGTGACTGCAGTACTAGACATCCACTAGTAAGAAACCCAATGCTAACCCTTGATCTTATTTGAGGCAATGACATTTTCTGGGACATCTTTCAGACGAAAATACATCTTATAAGCAGTCAAATACGGTAAATCATTTATTTGAATTGAATGAGAAGAAACAGAACCAGTTCGGAACATAATTTTTTTTCACATTTGATTATGCAGTGCTTTTAGTTACTTCAATTAATTATTTTCCCGAAAGCTACGCTTGAAATGTTTAATATAGTTTAGAGTCTGTTAAAATAAAGATGGAAAGTTATAGATGAAAATTACTGCATTTTAAAGTTATACTTAGTGCAAATAGATTAAATGATTTAATTCACATAGACTTATATGATGTTTAATTATTTATCATTGAACCAATAAATATATGTTTACAATAATTTGTTATTTATTATTCGATCCCTTTGAAAATAGTTGTTGTTTTTGTGATGTAGAGATCATATTTACTTTTATTTTAATTTAATCTGTAGTTTATATAAAATATATAAAACGTTCCTTTTCTCACTGGAAGGAAATATTTTAACATTATATGAATTAATCTGATGTATTAAGATGGTGATTATGGATGTAATTGAGAATATATAAAATAGCGTAACATTATGTGTGTTAATTTTTGGACTGTTATCTTCTTCTTTATTGTAACATAACGTTTCAGCCGATGTATCCTCTGGCATTATTTAGGCGTCTCTTCTTTATCTGGGTATGGAAATCATTTAACCTGGAAAATCATTTTTAAAGATTGACTGTAGATCAAACAAGGCGTTCAAGAAATATGAATATTTTATTCAAATAATAATATCACTATTTTTCATGTCTATCAATGCAAGAAGCTTCACAAGTCGTTTCGCAAGAAGCGTCATGAGATGAAATCAAAACGTAACATCCATTGGCATCAGTTATTCTTAAAATCTTCAAGATGATTTTCTTTGAAAAAACATGTCTGTCCTTTTCATTTATCGCTTTCCAGATTGCGTTCATTTCCATAGTTTGTCTACTCGAGTTTAACATGGCCTAGCATGTGCCGCTTCTTTGAGATGTCTTATTTTCCAATATCCTTTCCCATCGAACATATTTTAACTTTATCCTAAAAGGTCTGATGGTTTCCCTTTTCTTTCCATAAATGGTCAGCCATACCTGAATTTTCTACATCTCCACGTACTGCTTCTTTTTTCTAGCCTTTCTATTATTTACTACAGTTGCAGGGTGTAGAAAATTACGCAATTCTAGGTCACGTCTTATTCTGTTGGTGGTTTAACTCGGACGTGATGTTGACGAAGAGTTGAACCACACCTGGATGTTATCCTGAAATCATATGGACAATATATTTTTGGAATGTTTTTCTGTTAAGCCTACGTCAACTAACAACAATAAAGATTAGAAAAACAATCTGAAAAAGAAAACAAAAAAAAAAAAAACAAATATACGTAGCAGGGCCGATGTCGACCCTACTTGGTTTACGAACGTGAATTAATGTGAACAGTCAAATCAATGAAGAGGTAAACGCAAGAGCAATAGTGTAACGAAGAAAATGGGCACAAATTTATTGGCCGAATTATGTACAGGTATGTTATTGAAGGGGATCAACGAGAGGCTGGTCAGTCGCTGGCCTGGTATTTGTCACCGGCGGTTGGCTGGTCGTAGGCAGGGTCATTGGTGTGGTTGGTACTGGACGTTGGCAGGGTTGCTGGACTGTGTGCTGATCGGACTCGCAATCAGGAGTCGAAGTTAAGGAGACCGGGACGCTCCCTCTCTTAACAGGGCCGCGTTCGGTTCGGGTGAACCTTTGGATTCGGGATGTTCCTGCCTCCTGGTCCTCAGCTTCTTGTTTCCCTCCCGGCCGTCTACCATGACGATTCTGAGGGGAATCGCCGGAGTCCTCTGTCATTAAACAGGGTCAAGATGAGGAGAAGATACGTTCGAGGATCAAACTCACCAATAGTGAGCGTCAACCTCAAAAAGTGGGGTCTCTGAGAGAACGACTCCAAATAACTAGATCAACTATACAGGCACAAGAGTGATCTGAATGCAGATATCCGTAGAACAGACACTACAATTCGATCTTCCGCTCAAGGTGTCACAAGGTTTTACTTGTCTCTGCTTCCCACAAGACAGGACTTTACACAATCCGTAGGACAGCTTAAAGTGTGGATTTTGGTGGGGTAAGGTCGGGCACGAGCCGAGGTTCGATCACTTCTGGACTTTGCTGGTCATCGGCTCACTTAGTGCAATGTGAGCCTGATGAACCTAGCTGGAGATGGACCCAAACAGGGGTCCATGAACGGATGCCTGATTGTAGCTTAAACTGAACAACGAGGTCCAGGACTTTATTTGCTCATCAATGGCAGTTGGGCGCCCACCCGACCAAAAGGCTGAGGGCCAGCCAAGGTAAATCTATTTGTCTCTGCTTCCCACCAGACAAGACTTGACACAAGGTCAATGACACAAAGGTCTGCTTAAAGTGGGGATTAGGGGAGGTGAAGGTCGGGCACGGGCCGAGGCTCGAACACTGTTGGACTTTGCTTGTCATCGGCTCACTTAGTGCAATGTGGGCCTGATGAGCCTAGCTGGAGATGAACTTAAACATGGGTCCAGGAACGGATGCCTGATTATAGCTTAAACTGGACAACGAGGTCCAGTGTTCTACTCTTCAATAGACGTTTCGCGCTATCCCAGCATAAAGCCTGAGGAGCAGGCAAGGTCCCAAAGTTGCAAAAAGGCCGAATATTATGCTGAAAAACGAAGGCTTTCTCGCTGGTTTTGTGAAATATTTGTAAAGCAAATTCCGTTCTGAGCATTGACTTCTAGTTTTTAACAGTGGTGGCTTTTTGATGTATTTAAAAGCGCGTCCCGTATTTTAATAGAAAATGTATGAGATCATCGTTATGTTTCTAGAGTTGGAGCGAAACATACGAAATATAACATATTAAACCTCATCTCAAATTTCAGATAGATATAAGAATACATTCTTAAAATTTAATATTATACACACAAGTTAACAGGCAATCTTTCGTCAGATAATGATAAACCAAATATTCTCACCTATATATTGCAGTACCAGTAGACTGTTAGATTTCCGTCATATCGTAAGAACTTCATATCAAAATATAAGCTCTTCTTATATTTATTTATTGTATTCACAAACTTCTTGCAACGACGAGAACACATCATTACGTGACTGTTAATTTAATGAAGTTGGAGGTGCCCGTGGTGTAATGGTTATCATCGTAGGAATTGGATACGGCGAAACGAGTTCAAATCCTAGATAAGGCTGATTGCATTTCACATAGCACTAATAGCCTTAGGAAAGGTATGAATCAAAATATTCTCATATTTTGATTGAATGTAAGATTTATCGTTCAGTGTTCTGATGGTAGTTAATTTAAAGTTATGACTGCAACAAAGTTTAATACGAAAATACTGCATTTTGAGCGGAAAATACCATAGAATTATGGAGACCCAACAATGTCTGATTTTGCTGTAAGATACAGCCGGGATATTCTATTTACTTATTTATTTATTTAAGCTTACAAACTCAATTATCAAATAAATATCTTAGGTGACATATACCTTTTATTGAATCTGTTATTATCTTCTTGTTTTCTCCGGGAAATGTTCAGTAAGCACTCGCATATATTTGCAAATATGTCAAGTATTAAACATTTTTAAACTTTACAATGCATAACAATATACTCTAAAATTCATTTTAATAAATATTTCTAACTGTTTTATTTTGTTGTGAGTTTTTCGTAAATTTTCCGTACTCCTCAAGATTCATAAATATTGCATTATTCATTATTCACTGTAGCCCTTAACTATCTACAGATTATATCGAAATTCAAAGCTATATATGTATATATATATATATATATATATATATATATATATATATATATATATATAATGTATATGATTGAGGCATAAGAAATCATTGGTAAAAAAAAATATGATAATGGTGTAGTCTTAAGTGTTTATTATCAACTTATTTTTCTTGCAGACACTTTCATCATCATCATCATCATCATCATCGTTAAGGTGTGCCGACATCACCCATTCCTTTGACTGTCCCTCGCCATCCATCCCTATTGGTCATCACAGATTATAAGTCATCTAGAAGGTATCCAATGTCTTTTCAGAACTGATATGGGTGAGTTTGTGCAACCCAGCCATCAATGGTGTGCCCATTTGTAGAAGTTCACTTACAAGTTAGTCCTTTCTGTATCAGTTTTGCTCCGCAGGTCGTGTTCGGCTCCTTTGGATGGTTTGTGAGATGGGATTGTACTGATACTATTCTGTTGGTTACTGCTACCAAAATTTGTTCAAAACAACACGTAACATCCTTGGGTAGATACCATCAAGGTTTTTTCACCGAAAATTTCATAAGTGTTTAAGTGATACAATATACAACAGTACCGACACTGCAACATCAATAAAAATTCCAGTTTCATTTCGATAGAAATATCAGTTTCCTCTATTGTCGATAACTTTTCAATAGTAGTCTGTGATTTGCCGGTGTGTAAGTCTATATCCCTCTCAGTAGATAAGATATTTCTACTGAGATATAAAAATTGGTCAACAGAATTTGTAAGTTTGTCCTTTAAAGATCAGTTTTCACCATATTGAATAAAACGCAGGAACACTATTTGTTATAGAGCTATGTTTTTGGTGCTTGCCCCAACTCCTACAGCAAATATTTGGATTAAAGTCTTTGTGAAAGAAGAGCTAGATTATCAGCGTAATCTGAATAAGTAATTAGTTGTCTTAAATGTATACTTCTTTTGAAGGAGTATTGCTCGTAAGTCTGAACTCATTGAAGAAGTGACAGATATACATGAATACTGTGGTTATTTTATCATCTCGTTTTATACAGGATGACAAGAGTGAAGACGAAGAACATGAGGATAAGAGATCAAGATTCCCAAAACTGGATCGATTATAACAGCGCTAAAAATGTTCCAAATGTTTGAAAAAATAAAGAAGTATTTTTTTAATAAAAGAAGAAGAATTAGCGTATATTGAAAGAAATTAACAATGAATGAAATGCATGAAGCATATATAATGGGTGGGGGCAAAAAGAAATTTATATTATTTGAGATATACAGGATGTTTTAGAAAAAAAATTCCATAATCTTTGAAGTCGACCAGTTTTGTTCAAATGATCTCAAATTTTAACAGCATGTGAAGAAAGAACTCAAAATCCCATGTTTAAAGTTTTAATGCCTTAAATATCATAAAAGTCCAAACAGGATGCTGCAAATTAACAAGAAAAGATGAACTAACTCACATATATGGATGATCCTAAGATAATTGCAAAAAAATGAAAAAGAACTTGAAACCATATATAAACTATTAGTATATTCAGCCAAGAGATAGGAATATAATCTGGGATTGTAATATGTGTTCTGTTTATAATGAAAAAGAGATAAAAAAAGGAGAAACAACAGAAGGAATAGAAAATAAGGAAATAAGGAAAAAATGAAAACTAAAATTAGGTCGTAATAAGAGTATCGGGCAAGATAAAACATAGTTTAAAGAAAAAAGTAAGGAAGGAGTATCAGAGAAGAACATTAAAACTTATCAAAACCGTAGCAAAATTTTCATCGAAGGATTAAATACTTGGGGACTCTCTCTTCTAAGATACACTGCATGATTACTAAAAGGAATAAGGTAAGAAATCAAATATTTGTCACAAAAAAAAAACAGGAAGTTGATGAAGATTCACAAGGCCGAACCTGTGATTGATTACATAGAATGAGTTTATGAGTCAAGAAAAGGCAGCGAAAGAAGACTCATCAGGATCGAGTATTGCTCAGATGTAAAAATTCAGGAACTTGAAGAATATACAGAAAACTGCTGGTTACAGCAACCAATAACAGTGATAACAACAAAAATAACCACAAACCGGAAACCCAATTGCATCGTCGACGGGAATGATAGACAGAGAAAAATGAGTGCTTAATATATCTGTTCAGCACCAGTATTCGTGCTAACCGATACATACAAAAAAACACGGTACAATGAGTTACAAGCAATCAACAGGAGAACTTACAAGAAATAGAGGCGGGTCAAAATGACGTATAGCCAAACAAATTAATAACAGTCCGAATATTAATCAACTTAATAACAACTGTAATTGTGCTGCGCTCCAATAAACGGGCGAGTACTGCCCAAGGCCATTTCTAACGTGGGCCCGGGTGAAGAACTGTAACCCAGACGCTCCCGGCATTCCAAAAATGCCTCGGTCCACGTCGGCATTCCCCTAAAGAAAATGGCGCCTCAAGCGCCAGGTGATAAACCTTTCTCCTCCAAGGAGGGTCAGATCTTGGGGAGATGACGCCCTGAGGCTTGAGGAATGTCAGTCTTGGCCGCATGATGTGAATGCTAGGCCTCCCTGGCACCTGTGCAAGGCAGTCTCGGCTGACTATCCTATCCACAGACGTGACACACCCGACAAGATCCCTACCGCTGATACCACGGCCGGCCGAAGTATGCCCCATCTCCTGGACTTAGTAATCAACCATCGAAGACCTTAATCGGAGGCTATCTATGGCCATGTGTCAGTCCATCTGGTAAAGTGGTGAAGTGGTACAAGCTACTCTACAACAAAACCCTAATAAAATAATATTAAAACAACAGTAGGAAAAAAACAATTGGCTAAAAAGAGAGAAAATGAATCTCCAACAGCAGCTTAACATAATGCTATACGATGTAATTATATTGAGGAGTCCCCGTAGCATAATGGTTAATGTAGTGGACTACGAAATCGTTATCCTGGAGTTCGCATTCCAGTTCGGTTATATGAACGTTTATATAACGTTTACTCTCAGACAACTGTCCTTAGGAAAAGGCATGAACTCCTTATCTTCCTTACTATTTAACTGATTGTAGATAATGGGTTTATGTCTTGGCATTAAAGTACCCTCCAAGATAATTATATCCTGGTATTAATTGATTATGCATTAATAACAACATTTGTAGGTCATTAAGTGAAATAATAAGAGAATAAAAAAAGCAAAAATGAATAGATGTGTAGGCATGACTGGTTGTAAAAGATAGTCCCCCACGAATTATGCAAACTAGTAAAATGTGGCTATGCTAGTAAATGGTATATGCACAAATCAGAATGTGCTAAAGAATATTAGTCTTATAAAAGCTCCAAGAATTCTGAGTCAAACATATATATATATATATATATATATATATATATATATATATATATATATTACTTTTCTTTTTTCATGCTACTTGTTTTACGATTTAACGTATACTCAGCATTAAAATTTGCTATGAATCTTTTTAAACATATGAATAACTTTTAATAGTATGACATATCGGCAGATGGAATTGATATAGTCTAAAACAATAAAAAAAGAGAAATAGATTTTTTTATGGACGGATCATTTCTCACTATCTTTGCTAAGATCTTCGGATCATAGTTTAATGTCCTGATGCCATTTATAAATACATATAAAGTAGACATTTTAAAAAAGCGCTACGATTCGGAATTCTGAAATAGTTAAAGCGTTCTAGGTTAGTGAGAATTGTAAAAGAAATAGATGGATAAATATCTAAAAGTAAGATTGAAGCTGAATTGCAATGATGAATACAAAACTTTTCGTAAATCAGGAAGGTCTCCAAATCAATAAATAGTAAAAGATCTACATGTGGCACATCATTTTTGGCGTGATTTTTTTTAAAAGATAAATATCTTTATTTAGAGTTTAAGATATTGTGAGACACATTTGGCAAACTTTTCCATGAATTAATTAAACTATACTGTTTTTGGTTTTGTTTCGTTTTTGATTTGTTTTTTGTTTTATTTTTTGTTTCTTTTTTATATCTGAAAATAAAAAGATATGTGGCTTGTCTTTTGAGAAATAATTTTTCCCATATCTTGCTGCCAAAAATTACTGAGTATACATCGACCCAAATCCCCAGCACTAGTGCTTAGCAGTCCGAGAGCCGAAAAATAAAGGTAAATTAAAAAATCACAGTCACGAAAAATTATGACAGTAAGAAAGTTCTATCTTCATAGAACTTTCCGGAATCACAAGCAAGAGAGCGTATAAAAATAATTTTAAAAAATTACTTACTCTGAACACGTACAAACATTAGTAGTCAGAAATATATACATAGGAAACTATCATTTATCACCCAAAATTATTTATAAAATGGCAACATCTTATTAGTTCTTCACATGAACATACGTAAGTGTTGTGGACTAGCCTATCGTACCTTTTTCTCTAAATCGTGGCACCGGTCCATGTGTGACGTTACATCAACTTCTTCGAACCACTTGACTTCTTGGCCGGTGATCAAATAGTGGTCCCGATAGGGGCATCGCACATTTCTTTACGGCTACAAGAAATACAATCAAGGGAGTGGGAGGGAAGAGAACAAACGAACAATATGCCTGGGGTTAACTCAAAGTGCAAGACAAGGAGTTATGCAACACTCTGCATTTCTTGTGTGCATATGTAGACTAACGCTAGCGTGGATTTCTAGCGAAACTTCTACGAAGCTACCAGGAATGCTAGCCTATCCTGACCGGTCTTCCTCCCTGCTCTCGGCCCTCTCTCATGCCAACTCGTCTCTCTGCTGTCTGGTGTCGACTGCTCTGTCTGTCGTCCGTCGCCAACTGCCTTCCTCGAGTTCCTTTGTCTCACTCTCTGACTGGCGTTCCCTTCCCACTTCCGGTCACGTCGAGATTGCGTGTCCAAACCCTTTGTCTTGTTTCGCGCCAAAACAGACAAAGGGATCGTCTGCTTTGCGGACTACCTACATAGTGTTACACATTACTTATTTACGGTTGTTTAGAGCAGTGCACAATTACCATGTATGGAGGCGTTTACGAGAAGTGTCTATGTAATACCAATTCTTACCTCTCAACAGTGAAGTACTAATTCGTATGTACTAGTACACCGAAACATTCTAGGTTCCGGTACACAACAATAAGTTTGTTGATGGCAAAATCAATCCTAATCATGAAGATATTGTCAGGTCAGTCAATTACATCATATTATTTACAAAAATATAATTTGGACTTTCTTTTTATATTACCCACTACTATCAGTTAATGATTGCGGAAAGAATAATATAGTAAATATATAAGTATAAAGAGTTTTAAAAAAAGAAAGAATAATTTAAAATTCTACTTAAAACGGCGCTGATGCTGAAATGACATAAATGTTGCAGCGCCAAGCAGACTATTATATTGTGAGTCACAGAATAACTACTAATATCAGTCCAAATAAAAATGTATTGGAAGCAACTACATCAAAGCTAAAATAGCAAATGTCGTCTACGTAGAGGCAAAGGTGAAACTAAATTGTATAATAAGTGAATGTAGCAAATTAGCTCAAAAAGAGAACAAAAATAGACACGTCTGGGAAAGAACGGTAATTCATTGGCAATTTTGCAAAGAAGTTGGATGCAAGCACGCAAATAGTATATAAAAAAGGCTCAACATTGAAAAATAGAAAAAAAAAAAGTAAGTTTACAACATATAATTCTATGTAAGAAAATAAAACAAATCTAGTCATCATTAAAAAACACGAAAACCGTAGCTTTTCTAGCAGATCAGACACTCGACTAAATAAAAGTATGAAAAGCTGGTCATATAACAGAATCTTACAAAGACCAGAAATATTGGGAATCACGTAGTAAAGTGGAAATTAGAATCGAATCTGAAATTTGTTACAAGCATACGATATACTATCTGAATAGAGCCTAGTTAAGAGCAAATTAAGATTGGGATTATCGTGACTGACTGACTGATTGAGAAATTGATTCATTTTAATGGCATTTCAACACGTATGAGGTCATTTTACATATGGAGATTATGAAATCACGTTCAGTGTGCATTCAGATTTTTACTTTTAAATTTAAATTATTTGTTTTTCTGCTTTTGTTTCCGTTTTTTGCACACGGTCCTATCGAATAAGAATTATCTTTAACATATACATTCATTATTATGGAAGGCTGACTGGTAGGACCAATCCAAGTCAGAGTGGGCCTATTACTAATGGAAATAAATGAGTACACCTCATTCTTTCAGATCTCCACCCCTTAAGCTGATGTAGAGTTGATCATATCTAACAGCGTGTTTTATTCAGAGATTCTTATCCATTTATAGTGGATAATGTGCGTATATTCTAAGCCCCCGAGATTTAGCGGGGATTATCTTGGTGGATTCGAACATCCAAAATGAACAATTTCAGTGAATGGGCGTCTAATTAAAGAGAAGAAACATTAAAATTAACAACTTTTTTAATAATAGGGCCTTAAAATTAAGATTTTAGGTCAGTAATCATCGATGTATCTTCCACAATTCAAAATAAGAAAACAATTGTGCATATAATTATGCAAATATTTAGAATGACTTGAAAATACTTGAACAGTTAGAATCACACACACAGATACACATACACACACACACACCCACACACACACACACACACACACACGCGCGCACACACAAACACACACACACACCCATCTACCTATTGATCTCTCTCTATATATATATATATATATTGGCCAAGTTGGTAGAGTGTTTGCAAACGGCGCAGAAAATCGGGATTTAATCACAGGTCAATCATACCAAAGACTCAAAATTTGCCAACTGATACCTACTTGCTTAACACTTAGCATTAGAAGGTACGTATCTAGGCTAAAGTGGAGCTTTCCCAATCAGCTGGGGCTGTAGAATACACTGACTACACCTCTGTAACGAGGTGTGCACGCCCCCACAATGATTCCTGGATATGATACTAAGCAATATGATGGTGAGGGTCCAGTAATGTTGGAGCTTTTGGGAATGCAGAGTACCACTTAATTGTTATTGGCCCCACGTCCACTCTAGCCTGGAGTGGTAGCAACTGATAGGTCAAATAGAACTAAACTGTGTATTTATGCTGAACTGAACTACTTGAAATAGACCTGTTTTGACATCTAAACTACATACTTATTTAAAACTGAATTGATTGAAATAGACCTGTTTTGACATTTAACCATGTATGGACAAAAACTAATTTTATATTAAACAGGAGTATTTGAATTAGAACTCTGTGAGTGAACTGAATAACTTGAATGAGAAATGCTTTTGAATATTACCCTCTGTACTCATGCTAAACTGAATTTTTTGAAATAGAACCGATTATTATTATAAAAATGTATTTGGCATTAAGTAACCTACAAAGGTTGATATGCCGTAAAATTATCCAACCAACCAACCAACTGAAGTTGAGCAATCCAGGGAAAGGAGTAACGCCCATCTCTACCCCTCGGTGTTGTAGTTATTGAAAAGAGAACTTTCGGGTCGTGTCCGATTACGGTCACAAACTTTATGTATCATTCGTATTTATATATGTGTGTTGGTGATCGTTGCAAGACCACTGTAAAGTAAGCAAGCATTTTCATAGCCATTATATATATATATATATATATATATATATATATATATATATATATATATATATATATATATATTTGAAGTTAATTAGATAGGTTATTGAACTTTGCAAGATAACAAAAACGTAAGGTTATTTTTTCTGGGACATCGCTCAAATTTTGTATCGCAATATTTCGAAAACAGTTTTGCTGTCATTATTTGAAGTGATTCTGGGCTACAATTTATAGAATTGAGATCAAGATTAATTTTGAGATAAATATCCGGAAGCAGAATTTTTCCATAAAGAAAATAATAATTGAATATCTGAGGTCTGATTGGTAAATATCTTACCCTTTTGAATATTCAAGAACCGGTTGAACGTCATTCGTGTAAGTTGGCAATTTATTTCTAATTCTACGTGGTTATTCATTCGATAGTGAACCGTCATCAAATGAGTCGAAAGTTGCATTCACATTAACCGTGATCTTAGTTTAGTCAAGATGTAAGGAGGTTTGCTTTAGGAATTTATATAATTATGTCAAACTATTTCAATCGTAAAGAAATATTCGAGGGTGATCAATCTTCGTAACTTGCAGGAGTTATAAGTCATTAAAGACATAACAGGAGTAATAATACATGGTAACTTCTTATTTATGGGTTACATGTTTGTGAATTATCAGCATCATATATGAATACTTGAATCTATAAAAGTATGTTCAAAAACATTTTTATTATTAATCAGAAATAGTAATTGAAACCATAGAAGCTCTTGGGAATATTAAAGTTTTAAAAAGGAATACTTGAAACAATATAATGGACAAGCATTATTATTATTATTATTATTATTATTATTATTATTATTATTATTATTATTATTATTATTTACTCATTGAGAGTTTTTCACATCAGTTTTAGCTGATGGTCTTTCACTGGAGACTGAGTGACAGTAAGTCTCCTCAAGTTTCCTGGACTCTTCTCAGTATTCTGGCCATTCTCAATAGTGCTGGAGTTTGGATGGTCTCCACTCATCCTTCAATCTCCAAGATCTCCAGTTTAATATTATTATTCCTTTAGAGTTTTTCACATCAGTGTTAGCTGATGGATTTTCACTGGAGTTTGAGTGACAGCTAGTCTCCTGAAATCTCCGGGACTCGTGTCAGGATTCTGGCCGTTCTCAGCTATGCTGTCATTTGGATAGTCTCTACCCGTCCGCCAACTTCCAAGTCCTCCAGGCATTATTATTATTATTATTATTATTATTATTATTATTATTATTATTATTATTATTATTATTATTATTATTATTATTATTAAGATATAGTTAATCGCTAATACATAATTGTTTACAAAAAAGAAAGGAAATATTTTATCTCGTCGTTAAAAATAAAAAGAAGGGTTGACATTCCCTAACACTAACCAAACCAACCAGCCAACTAACCAACCAAGAAATAAAAAACACTTATTTTCTATGGATATTTATTAAACATACACGTCTGAAAAGGCTGTGACATATCATAGTAACCATGCTTTTGTTTACCGTTACGGTAAACTGCTTAATAATAGTCAATTATTTGATTGCACGGTTTATGAATTATTTGCAGGTTGAAATATACAGTAAAAAACATCCAACCATGACGATTCAGATTTAGTAACCTGTAGCATTTCCTTTTGCTCCACCTACAAATTGCCGTTAACATCAAAGAGATTTCAGACTTGGGACAAATAAAAAAAGAGCGCCATGTGGACGTTGATAGCAAATGTGATCGAAAATTTTGAATTAAAAAAAAATGTGTTGTGTAAAACGTTTTTGGAGGAGGGAAATGATCATCCACTGACTATTTTTAGGTGCCAAAAAACATAAACGCCTTATGTAGGCTACGTGTTCATTTAAAATGAATAATTATTTTACTCTCACAAGTGAATCGGCTTCGTTCCATGATTATTTATTTATATAAAGTAACTATCTATTATAGGATGTTCCTTTTGTTTTGTAATGTATTTATTGTATACATATGCTATGAAGGATGTTACCTGAAAACTAATGTCTTGGTTTTATTAAAAAATAGATGGTCGGGTCTATCGAAAATATTTGTCTTATTTAAAAGGATGTTTTGTTCAGCTTGCAGGTCATTTGAAGTTTGATTTTTGACTTTAATGCAAACTTGTTTTTTGTAACACTTTTGACTATTAGTTCAAATTAGAGAAATATTTACGTGTAGTTTTGTGCAATGATTGTCATAAAAAAACTGACCAAAAAGCAGGCATATACTTCCGAGAAGAAAATATTCTTCTATCGTTGTTTAATTTTAATCATTGTTTTACTTTTCTATTCCTATAAAATCCCCTCATATTCAAAGGTATAGAGAGGGTTTTTTTTAGAAACATAAATATAATCTTATTATCTACTAGTTTTAATAAAATGTCTTTAAAATCATCTGAACTTTTCACAGCAGGTGTCAAAACTGCTCAAGAATTAACATTTTTATTTTATTTTTTCAGTTATAGAAATGCCATTCACAGGAAGAGAAAAGCCAATTAAACAGTAAACATAGATTTTTAAATTATTCCTGTACATGTTAAAATCTGCGATCATTTGAACCAAGATTGGTCAAGTTACTACATTAAGAAATTATATCAATATTTCTGACACAAATTTTACACCTGAATTTTTTTACACCTAGCAGTTTATAAAAAAAATAACCTCTATATCTTATTCTGTAAATTGGCCATCTTAATGTAATAGATTCCTCTACTAACGTAACATATGTAAAATATACATAAAAAAGATTCAATAGTAAACGTAGAAAGCAAAGGTGTTGCATTTACCGCCACAGTTACATTTCAATAATAAAAGTAATCATTCTGTCACATGATCGTTTTCTGTTATGTTTCCCAATGAAACAATTAATCAACGTTTCATCTTTCCCTACTTTAATTTTAAAATAGACACAACATTAATTTGCGTCTTTAAGCTTACACAGAGGATTATTTTTTTATCTTCGTCTCATCTTCCTACTAGATTAGTTTCATATTAAAGAAGTGCCGAAAGTAAACTTAACAATTTGTATACAAGCATGTTGTACAAAGACACGCACACACACACACACACACACACACACACACACACACACACACACACACACACACACATATATATATAAGTACTATTTAAATATTGCGTTTTTTTGTGTAAAACAAACCACGTATAAAACAGGCAACTTGTATTGATGTATTCATATGTGTGTGTTTACACGCGTAACGTATAATATTCATTGTTTCAACCAATAGTATAATTATTCTCGGCAGAAACCACTTCTATTCCAGGCACAGTACAATACAATTAAATAGCAATTAATACCTGTTTTCTATTAAGTTTTGATTTATAAGCTACACAGGCAACGAGTTTCATACTGTATCTGCTGTTCGTAATTTTTCACTCATTTCAGTTTTGAACCATCTTATCACTGCTAAACTTCAGTAATCAAACGTGAACTGAGACTTCCAAGATAACTACTCGATTAATTCTTAATGAGATACACGTAATGATACGCACACCACCACCACCATTAGCAATTAACATACACACGCATTCTGCAATTTATTCTGGATATATATATATATATATATATATATATATATATATATATATATATAAGTAAATTCCTATATGAGGGCTTGTGCGCTTTCATGCGTTATAGAGAGAAGAAAACATAACCATAACTAATATCTCTATATATTAGTTATGGTTATATATAGTCATCCATAGAGAGACCTATTTCGTTCTATCAGAACTCTTCAGTGTGGCTCGAGAGGATAGATTCCAAAAGCTGGAATCGAAACCTGGCTTACTAAAACGCCAATCTAAGATTCTACCACTCAGCCACGAGGAAACCAGCGCAAGCGAAGGAAATTTAATCACATCTGTTTTTGTTTACATGTATCCACTTAACGGCTACGGAGAGCTCAATTCATTTGAAGAGCCTTGCATTACGCTAGTGGCAACCATTACTTTCCTCTCTAGAGAGCTCAACCCCACAGTGGTAGGGGAGCATATATATTGTCATCCACAAACCGAATATTTCGGTGTGGGTAGACAAGCTAGATTACCGAAGCTGGGATCGAAACCTGGCTGACTGAAACGCCAATCCAAGATTCTCCCACTTATATATATATATATATATATATATATATATATATATATATATATATATATTGGGGGTATATATTCGTGTGTGGTGAGCGAGCGTGAGAGAGAGAGAGAGAGAGAGAGAGAGAGAGAGAGAGAGAGAGAGAGAGAGAGAGAGAGAGAAACATGTAAGCATTTGATAAACTCAGTTTTCTTTATTACAAGGCTTGAGGATTAGGGCTGCTGGCGTAAATTGAACTCATTCTCTATGGCCCACTAATTTAGCTCGCTAAACATTTCACCATGACTTCGAAATCAGATACGCATACAACATTTACTTTGATAATTTATATCTTGCAAATAAAATCATCATAGCTTTATACTTGATAGAGTGAGGATGTTACACGCCATTATATAAAACTAATTAATAACATTGTAATGCACATTTTGTCGTGTAATCTTTTAAAAGGGTTACATGACATAATGTGCATTACAACAGAAACATTCTACGTTTCAGCAAAATATCTGCCCGTGGTGTAATTGTTATCGTCGTAGGAAATGGACACGGTGACACGAGTTCAAATCCTAGACGAGACTGATTGCATTTCACATAGCACTAATAGCCTTGGGAAAGGTATGAATCCAATTATTCTCCCTCCAGCTAAGGGTAAATAGTAGGACAGACTAGGTTTTTCAGACTTGGTTAGGCAACTAGTCTAGGAGAAGGAAAACTCCGAATTAAACTGTTAAACTCCGCTTAAAAATTGACCATGTGTCATATCTTGCCCGAGCGGAGGGGTTGGTAAATAAGATAATCTCTTTCAGAATTTTACAATTATTACAAAAACAATGACAATTCCCTCAGTGAATATAAGAGTTGCTATATATTACACAGGATACGTTTATTCTTTGACTAGATTTCTCATTATAAACACGCTACGTCTCCACTCCATATGTCCTTTATATGTTTGCTAACTTGGGTCATTCATTGAGAGTTGACTGCTATACACGAGAGAAATCGTTTGTAAAAATAGCGCGCTAATAATTACCAGATCTATAACCCTTTATAAAGATGTTTACTTAATACTTGAATGGTAACCTCCAAATAAGAAACGTTAGTTTTAGAATAATTCGAGACTAGACTGTGGACAACCAATTATCAACAGATTTGTCTCGAGACTGAAGATATTTTATCAATACACCTGGGATTTTATGGTATTAAGTTTCATGTGTCCGTTTATATACCTGTCAATGTATAATTCTCATTAGAATATTTTTATCATAAAAAATAGAAGAGACATTATGTAAATTTTATCGTAAATTTATCGATTGCAAACCTAATGTTATTTCTTTGATGAGGAAGACTTAGAAAATGTACTTTGCGAAGAGACATCATATTTCTATTTCAGTCACTATTTTTAAATATTAATGAACCAGGTTTTCTTTATCAAAGATATTGAATATATGATTGATAGATGAAAGAGTTTTGTGATTGTTTCCTCAGGAAATAGTTTCAAGACTGACGAATCAACTTGAATTACAATTGATATGGATGATACTCTGAGTAGCAAAATATTTACAATTTAATATTTTCCAACATTAATATGAAATTATGGAACATCATGTCGTACTGTCTAGCATACTTTGTCTAAAAAGTCATCATAAACCAATGTATGTATGTATGTACCTGAGTGTATACCTATGTACATCTGTATAATTCTGACTTTATATTGACCCCCTCGACACACAAACCATTATATAAGTGTATGTGTGTGTGTGTGTGTGTGTGTGTGTGTGTGTGTGTGTGTGTGTAGAAAAACACATTCGTTCTTATTTGTATAGAAAAACATTCGCCCAAATACAATATATATATATATATATATATATATATATATATATATATATATATATATATATATACGTGTGTGTGTCGAGTTGGTATGTATATGTATCTGTCTGAGGTGTTTCGCGTGTGCATATGTTTATTTTTGTATGTGCGGGTGGAATGAGTTGAGGTTTTGCTTATTACATTCTTATTGCTAAATAATTTGGCAAATTCGACACGATGAAATTATGTTCCATTATCTATCTATCTATCCACACGCACGCACACACACACACACACACACACACTCACAAACACACACATATATATATATATATATATATATATCATCATCATGACCGTCTCTCGCCACTTCTCCCTATTATTCATCGCTTCTGGCATGTCTTCAGGTTTTCATCCTTTGTCCTCACATAGCTGCTGTATGTAAGTTCGCGCTGGTCATCCTGCTTTTGCTTGGCCATATGTGGGGGTCCATAGGAGTACATCACTTATGAGCTCGTCCTTGCTTCTCCAGCAAGTGTCATGTGTGTCTGGTTCGTCTTACTTGTATAGTTTTCGTGATAGGGGGCAAGTGTCCGTATAGTTGGTGTCTCGTGGGGTGTTGTCGCCAGGACTTGTTCAATATTGCTCTCAACATTCTTGTATAATTGCCGTATAGTTTCTTCTCTAGCCGTTTGGTTAGCGTCCATGTATGTCATCCATATAGCAGTATCGATACAACCGTTGCCTGGATGAAACTGCGTTTCATTTTATTAGTAAGGTCTGATTTATATATATATATATATATATATATATATATATATATATATATATATATGTGTGTGTGTGTGTGTGTGTGTGTGTGTGTGTAGCTGTTCAGTTATTTCTCGGCAGTGTATTGTTTTACATGCTGGAGAGCAACATCGTAATGAGTGAGTTTGAACTCCTGTTGTGCTATTGCATTCTCTTTCACACTAATGCTCTTGTGATAATCAATTTCCCCACCCATTGAATATCAAGTTAAATATTAACATTACAGTTCTTGATGATTGTGTCTTTGAATAAACTATGATGTTTATATGTCAATGAACGTAGAAACCAAAACCAGTTATACTTTAGGAATTTGATCAGTAATCTTTAAACGAATATAATGCAGCAGTTGAATTGATGGGTGAATATTTTTGTGTGTGGTTGACATCGGTTTCATATTAATTAATTCAACAAAAAAAAAATCGAGGAATTTGAATAGTTGATTTATTGTTTGTATTTTTGCATTTAAATGCCTGTCTTTGTGAGCGTGCTAAAATCACATACACCAGGGTCGTAGATAAGTTTCGTCATCTCCTATTCCAGGAAAAGACTATACCGCTTGACATATATACGTATGATAGATCTCATATCTTAGATGTTGAGAGGTATTGTATATGTGACAGACCTGAGACCGGATAAAACAAGGTTTTATCAAAGCATGATGTTGGGCCACTCTCTCTCTCTCTCTCTCTTTCTCTCTCTCTCTCTATATATATATATATATATAACCCAGCACCTCTAGGTTTTCTTGGACAACAGTAATGAAAGTGCGACATTGACAGGACGTATTTTCATTAGCAAACATATTATTCAAACGTTGCTGCTTGTTAATATCCGCAAATATACTAAATATATTTGCTATTGTTTTACGCATTTCCTTACGTTTAATTTGTTGCGTGATTAATGTTTGTTAGAAATTAATGAACTTTTTCAATTTCTTACACTTGAGATCACGTCTTAAACTGCTTATCTTTAAACTATTTCCTCCTGTTAGGAGAGATTAAAATAAGTTCACTGTATCTCTGGAAAAGGATAAAACATTTGTAAATTGTTGGTGGGTATGAGACTAAGCTTTGTCTCATGCTGAAGCTCTGGGGCTGGAGCTCAGGGGACTGTGCAGAATCCTTTTATTGCCATTACTCCTAGGTTGACTCAGATTCGGAATGGTTGTCTCTATTAGGGTCCAACCTTTAAGTCAAATGCATCTGCTTGAAAATTATTCGTATGAGATACAATATAACTGTAAAACTTCCATTTTACAGATATTTAGTTGAAGCTCTAAATCTTTAACTAAGATCGTTATTATTCATTATATGAAACCATAAAACTTTGTATTTATTTACCAAACCCCCTGCAAAACAGCAAATGACACAATGCCAATTTTAAGCTGTGTATATCAGGTTCGAATTCAAAGTTTTCCTTCTTGTATATTGGTTGCCAAAATAAGAACTCAGTTTACTCTATTGTTACCCATAGCTGGAGGGAGAAAAATTGGATCCATACCTTTCCCAAGGGTATTAATGGTATGTAAAACGAATTCAACCTCGTCCAGGATTTGAACTCATGTTTCCGTGCCCATTTCCAATGACGGTAACCATTATACCGCTGGTACCATATAACAACGCATGAATTATTACTATTGCAAAGGAATACTTGAAACAATAGAACTCCGTTCAATTTCTTTGTATAGGATGGAAATACGTGATATCTGGTAGCTTTTTGCTAAAGCTTCTTAAGAAAAGACTAAACAATGTAAATATGTACATGCAATGAAGGTGGGTTTCTAACTTAAAAGCGTAAAGTTACTATTCATAATCATTAAAATCTTTGAAGACATTTAATAAGCTTATTTTTTGTTGATAGATTTAATATCACGTTTAAAAATTCACCGTTCTAATGAAAAATAAAAGATGGTAGCATTATATAGAATAAAAGGCAAAATATTGAGTCTTTGTCATAGAATAGAAATATTTGAACACATTTCACAATCAGATTGTCGCATATGCTTGCATCTTTAAATCTGGTTACATCCGGAAAAAAATCTCTCTAAAACAGAGGTTTTGTAATCATAATGGATGTTTGTAGTTATCAGACTTCTTGTTTCTAAAGTAAAATCATTTGACAAAAAGGAAAATCGCCTTCATTGACGTTTCATTAGAATCTTATTAAGACAACATAACTGAAAACTTCTATATAGCCAGACAATCAGCGATAATGAGCACTGATAAAGGAAACCAATTTGGTTTCTTTCCTTTCAGTTTAGAGCATTAACTTTTCAAAACGTTATTTTCAAACCCTCTTTCCTGAGTAAATATAGCGGTTCTATTTGTCAAATCATCCTGTTACGGTGAACATTATGTATTTGAGAAAGCAGATAGTATTGATAAAACCATATTTCTTATGAAAAGATACTTCGTTTGTATGAAGTTCGAAAGATTTTTTTAAAATTCTTCTCTCGTTTGATTTATAATGATTGTAGCATATGATTATGATTGCTAATTGATTGATTGCTTATATCAGTGTATCGCACTATATTGGGTTATTAAAGCCTTAGATTTTAAGGAATTGCATTCAATGAACATCTGTTTGCATTTTTCTGTTGTGGTTCATCAAGAGCTTTGTGTACAGTTATATGATATCAAGTACTCCTAACTAACACAAATGATTTGTGCACAGTTTTCAGGTTTTAAAATATTCCTCTCTATTGCTACTAACCATATAATTTTCAGAAATTATCTATTCCAAAAATAGTAATTACTTGATACATAGTTATATGGTTTCAAGTGATTAATATTAATTCTTAGTAAACAATAATATCGTCAAGTGATTCTTCTTAATAAATACAATTTACTGTCACATGATATCAATGTTTCTAATGAATAAGTATGATTTATAAATGTATCTATTTGAATCATAAATAAAACTTTAACTGGTATTATCAATTTGGGTTTAAGTAGGTCTGGAACTATTAGCAATGAAATGGTACAGCACAGTCCCCAGATCTTCAGAACTGGAGCCTCATCAGCAGATGCAATAGATTACAATAGAAACGGTATTGCTTTATTGTCGGAATCTTATAACACTGCAGGTAGATACAGTCAACGTATTGTAAGTCCCATGTACAAGATACACAATACATGAATGGATAGATATAATAATCCCTGTTTTAAAGAACTATAAAGTTTGAAACAGCTTCAAAAGAAATTGGTAAAATATGAGTTAGAAAGACTAGTATAACTATTGTTTTTATTACTCTAATTTTCAAAAAACTGAAGGCAATCAATCTGAAAATAATTGTTCTTGTTTAAAAAACAATATAAATAAGCTGAAAAGTGTAAGTTTTCTAATATTTGCCTTAGAAAGTTTTACTCATGATATGAAAAAAATATTTATGAATTTATTTTAGATTAGACCTAAAACTGAGCAATAAATGTAAACAAATTTTCTTCTCATTAACAAATATTTAAACCTCTATGAAATCCACATTTAATCTGAAAAATGATTTGTTATTGAACACTAAGGAAAAGTCATACAAATTATGTCTTGGATGAACTTGAAAGAGGGAGCAATTTAGTGTACACATAGAAAATGTATGTAAGAAAAACATACATGCATACTTACATAATTACTGAATATCTTTAGGATGCTTGTAACGCAATTGAAGTACAGAGATCCGATCACTTCATCTAGAAACGAGAAATTTGAAAATAGGACTTGACTTCGGTCCCGGAGACTTTTCTACCAGATCATGTTTGTGACATCTGCAAGTAGAATGTTTTTCTAAATTTGAACATAATAATCGTAAGAAATTTAATGAAAAAAAGAATTTGCAGGCTGATTTTACACAGGTCCTTTCACAGCAACGTACATGTAACTCTTATCAATGTGACAAAGTGTGTTATCTGCCTGAGATGTGAGATGGCATATGGTAATCAATAGATTTAAAGTTAAAACTAAAGACAGTTATTTTGCATTAAGTCAGCGTGAGAGAGGACATTACCTTTTTTTGATTTTCCATCAGAAGCACTTTTCAAACAAATGATCCATTGGCTGCGCTATGTCTATTTGCCAGACAATATATTTTGACGAGGAAGAAATTTCAGTGGCTTTTTTGATATATTCATCTTTGATGTAATCTTACCATTTCTGGGAAGATAATTGTTATAACCTAAAAATCGTGTACAATCTACCATTTGTTTTCTACTGATGGTGTCTGATGAGTAATCTCAAAGGCATGAGATGAAGTGATAGAAACAGAGATTTATTTAAAAATACACAATCAGATATACAGAAGAAACCGCAATTTTACTTACTGTCACATACATTCATACACTGATATACGCATGAAATAAAACAAATATATCACAAATTTAAGAAAAATATATAAGTATTGGTTATCTATTTACATCGGACTTTGTGTTCCTTAATTTTTCATTAAAATTGTATTATCTCTTTAGTTATAAGAGGTCTTATGAATAGATATTTTATACCTTTGGATATAAGATAAACTCTGGGGCACTGATGAAGAGTAAGTTGGTCTGATATAATCGTAACTTATATTTCTAGAACGCTACTTAAACGTACGAACATTTGTTTTCAAAATTTCCCATTGATTATCTCTTTATTTTTTTCCATTTCAGTTACTTTATTTTATTTTTTCTGAATGTCATGAAGACAAACATCATCTTCTCAAACAATCGAGCATGATATTCATCATCATCATCATGTCGTGCCACAAGCACGGATATCCCTGGCCCTCTCTCGCCACTTTTTCCTATCGTTCATCGCCTCTGGCAGGTCTCCAGGGCTACATCACGTATCCTCACATAGCTTCTGAGTGTATGTTCGTGCTGGTCGTTCTGCTTTTGCCCGGCGATATGTGGGGTTCATAGGAGTACATCACTTATGAGCTCGTTCCTGCTTCTCCAGCATTGTCCTGCATGTCTGGTTCATTTAACTTGGATAGTTTTCGTGATAGGAGGCATGTGACCGTATAGTTCGTGTCTTGTGGGGTGTTGCCTCCAGGACATGTTCAATATTGCTCGCAACATTCTTGTGTAATTGCCGTCTAGCTTCTTCTCCAGCCGTTTTGTTAGCGTCCATGTAGTGCATCCGTACAGCAGTATCGATACGACAGCTGCCTGGAAGAAACTGCGTTTCATTTTATCGGTTAGCTCTGATTTCCATATAATCGGTAGCCTATTGATAGTTGACTATGCCTTCGTTAGCCGCGTGTCAATGTCCTTTTCGGTTGATGATACCCTGCTTCTTAGGTAAGTGAATTTGTCCACTAGTTTAAGAGTGGTTCCGTCTAGTGTGAAGATGTCACCTGTTTGTTTATAGCACATATATTCAGTTTTGTGTGCATTGACATGGAGGCCTATGCCTGCAGCTGCTGGTTCCAAACTATGCAGTAGTGTTTCGGCTTGGTTCGGCGTATTTGCCAGTATCCCTATGTTATCGGCGTAGTCGGTGTCGGTAATTGTTTTTGCGGGGTATCTTCTGCTTCTTTTCTTTGTCAGCTCGAAGCCGTTTTCTCAGATTTTATCAATCGATGTTCTAAGCACGTAATCTAGACAGATGATAAAGAGGTATGGAACATGATATTAAAGATATAAATGTAAGAGGAATTTTGCTTTCATTGAACAATATATGTTTATATGGCTTATTTCATACGGGTTTACTCATTTATTCAACACTGACTTCTTCGTATGATTACATCAACAGATGAATGACAGAATCTGCACCGGTTACACAGTTTCAAATTTCTCCATGTATACATGAAATATGTTTACAGATGTGTCTCGTGTTTAAAATCAATGTAAACTTAAACATATTGTTTTACTTTATCTTAAATTGAATTAATTGCCATGGGTGTGGAAACGTATTTTCTAAAGCGGGAAAAAACTTTTTGGGATACGGATATAGGAACCAAAACAAAACAAAACAATTTTTTTAGCTCTAAGGAAACGTGTAAAAATACATCTGAAACGCAAACCCTCTTTTATTCATGATTATTTTCAGAACATGACTCTATATGTATTTGTGAAGTGCTCTCTTTACTTACCAAAACAAACTATACATTCTTGACATAATTATATTGGCATATCTACGGAGCTAAGAATGCGCTGAATGTTTCCTTTTCAGAGCAGTGAGGAGTGCCCCACGTATAATACTAATCTGGATCTGATGGTGAGGTTTCACTTCTGGAGATCTGTAGAATATCCCTTCATTACCATTAGTAAAAAGTTCCACTCTGACCCGGAGAGGTAGAATGAGTTAGTTCCATTTATGATTCCAAAAGGTATGTCTAACGATTTTTCTTATTCGCTGGGATCGTGTGCAGATATACAAACTTAAAAAAAAACTACACAAAATATAAATATAAACGTACAATAGACGTAATTCTCTAAATTATAAGCCGAAAGTAAAGCTCGACCGATTAACATGCCGTTAAAATCAATCGAGCAGTCATTTGACACAATTACCAGTTTCGTATACTTCTTATAAACCGCTTATGCATTATTAATCTTAGAAACACGAAACATTAATGTAATATAATTCGTCTAAAAAACAATTTCACTTTCTCATTTACATACTTTATTAATATCTAATTGAAAATGGATCATTGCAAACAAAACCGTTCCTGGAAAATGTCAAAATTTCCTGGTTTGACAGAATTTTAGGTTTAAAGGTTATGGAGAAACAGTTTTCTCCCGCACCGTTCTTTATCGATATGATTTTGTTTATTAGCTTTTTTTTATGTTTGGTATTATGGCATATCAACCTTCGTAGGTTATTTAACGCCAAATCCATTTTTATGTAAATAATCATTTCTATTTCAAACAATTCAGTTTAGCATGAGTACACTGTTTAATTGTCAAAAAAAAAAATGTATTTCACAGTATTCAAGCAGTTATATATAACAATTCAGTTTTGTGTAAGTACAGTTTCAATGTCAAAAACAGTTCAATTTTAAATAATTCAGTTTAGCATATGCACGCAGTTTAAATGTAATTACAGTTTAATTGTGAGAAAACATTTCTATTTCGAGCTATTCAGTTTAGTCAAGCAGTTCTATTTCAGCTAATTCAGTTCAGTATAATTACATATTTTGTTTACCTACAGTTCGGGACATTGGCCCAGCGGTTAGAGTGTTCGCCAATGGCCCGGGAGACCTGGGTTCAATCCCAGGTCGAGTCATACCAAAGACTTTAAAAATGGAACTTGATACCACCTTGCTTAACACTCAGCATTATAAGGTACGGTTCAAGGGTAAAGTGGAGCAATCCAGGGAATGGAGTAGCGCCCTCCCCTACACCTTGGAGTAGTAGCTATCGAAAAGGGAGCCTTCGGGTCACCCTCGACTATGGTCGCTAACTTTACTTACTTTTACATGTCAAAACAGTTCTATGTCAAACAATTCGGTTTAGTGTATATACTGTTTCATTCTCAAAAAACATTTCTATTTGAAATAATTCAGTTTAGCATAAGCATGCAGTTTAAATGTAAGTAAGGTTTAATTGTCAAAAATATTTATATTTCAAGTTATTCAGTTTAATCAAATCATTCAGTTTAGCATAAGTATAGCGTTAGTTCTATTTAACCCATAGATTTGGCCCTATCAGGTGCTGCCACGCCGGGCCAGAGTGGACCTGGGAGTGATGGCAATAAAGAGGTATTCGCATTCCCCAAAGCTCCAGCATCACTGGAACCTCACCATCAGATTTTTAGTGTCATACCCAGGACACTCGTTGGGTGGGTGGGGGGTTCTTAACCCTCTGCAGAGGTGCAGTCGGTGTATTCTTTAGCCCCAGCCGACTGGGCTAGATATGATTTTGTGGAAAGTTAGTAAAATCTACTGTGACACTGAGTCCATAGGAAAATTAAAAAGAAGAAAAAAATACTATTTCTGGCTTCACGGTGACACTTAAATATTAATGAAATTTGATACGACAAAAATGTCTAAAGTATATACATGCTTCTTTTTTCCCATACTTTTCCAAAAAGAGTTTATCTTTAAATGTAATTGGATTGTAATGTCTGTGTCTGAAGATATGTTTCGTTGTAAAATAACTATCACTGAGATAGTATCACCGAGAAAATTTGCAAAGTTCAAGTAGATGAAAATGCATCACATATCTAATACTAAAAAGAAATTACGTTGAGAGAATTTTACCCAATTTCTCGACTACAATCACTTTCTCAATCAATGTATCCCTCAGTTTCTTTTGTCTCTAAGTCCTTCTGGCTTTCTCACTCAATTCCCTCCCGCCCCCTCTCTCTCTTTTTCTTTCTTTCTTTCTTTCTTTTTGTCTCAGTCTACCTGTCTGACTGTTTCTCTCTCTCTCTCTCTCTCTATATATATATATATATATATATATGTTAGACGAACAAGACATCCGGCGTACTTACTGAAGATACGAGGACGAATACGTTAGCGATGTTTTCTTATGGAATTTTGTTAGGGGAAAATATTGGGAAACGTAATAGATATTCCTGAAGTTATCATGGCAATGTAATTATGAGCACCGATTATAATGAAATTTTAAATTGGATTAATTGAAAAATAGGCACAGACGTGACCTTTGGACCCTTATTTAAGCTATGTAAGAAAAATAATTTGAACGTATTACTGTTGTTTGAAATGGTAGATATTGTTATACATAGTTATAATCAAATAAAAATTGATCTCCTTACTTCGATGAATTGCATCACCATAACAAATACAATGTTATTCAATATTTTTTTCATAAATTTCAAAAATGTTTCCCTATAATTAACTGAGGGTTTGATTGGTTGCCTTGTTTAATAGCACACCAACTTATGTGGGTTATTTACTACAAAAGCCATCTCTATAGAAGGACAGTAGTGACACTATCTAATCAAAAGCTGGAAGTATAAAGAGGTTCATGCCTATTCCAAGGGTATTGCCCCTAAAGCGAATGTGACTGGATATAGAACTAGGCGTATACTAGGCGTAGAATGATAATAGCATACAAATAATAAAAGTGATTGGAATAGGGTCGATGTTTTATGATACTTTAATATTGTAGACACTCAGGTAAATCGGTACATTGAAATAATATATATATATATATATATATATATATATATATATATATATATATATATATATATATATATATCGGGGAGGGGTTTATTTCAGTTTCATTTCTAATCATGGCATCAAATATCAATCAAATGCTTCAGTTGTAAATCATTGATCAATAACTCAAGAACTGAAACCATGCTTAAGCTAAAAGCTAATCATGTTGAAAATAAGACTTTCTCGGAAATGCAGCATCCATTTGATTTTGATATGGCCAAATCTGCACACTTGAAAGGTCATTTTGGTGGCAAAAACACTTTTGGAACCAAATCATTTCATTTTTTATCGTCTCATAGGGTTAATTTAGCAATCAAAAAGATATATAAAACGAGAATATATTAGAAAAGAGAAACTACGTTACCTAAGTTTAATGTGTCTTCATAAAGCGAAGACAGCAAAATGAGACAAAGAACAACTGGATAAAGCATTCAACATAATATGTTGATAATTATGTATTATCACCATCATCATTAATATATCTTCGTAAAATTAATGCTTATCTGTTTCAAATATCTGACATTTGCTATTCATCTTTACTTAGGTAAGTGTTATACGTTTTCTCTTATCAAGATAGTAATATTATTATTTAAAAGAAAGCAACACATATTTGACGTATCATTACAAAATAATTTGATCAAGTCAAATTATTGATGTAAATAAGAGTGTCTTAGTTATCGTAATTTTTGTTGAGCAATATGTCAGACATGTTGTAACGTCATGTCATTTTTACTGCTATTCTGCTCATACAGTGACATTTACACACAACGGCTATTATGCCTAGACAGCCTTCATACGCTACTACCATTATGCTAATATACACAGAGACACACAGCAGATATAAAACTTATAATAACACGCTTAGACACACGAAAACCCCCGTATATATATGTATATATATATATATATATATATATATATAGAGAGAGAGAGAGAGAGAGAGACAGACAGACAGACTGAGAGATATACAAACAAACAAACAGACAAAAATACAGACAGAGAGACGGACAAGGTAATGCAAATATTCAAAGCCAGCAAAATTTCTGAATTGTATATTATTCTAGTCGCTAATGAATATCATGCCCATTTGGACAAACCTATTTTTTTGTACCGTTGTTTTTAGAAAAAAAAAATTAACTATTTAGATTAGATATATCTCAAATACCAAATGAATCTTACGCTTTAAGAGTTCCCGAAATAATAGAGGAATTTAAATAATTTAACTTATTCTTTGATTCTACGAAGTAATTGTAGAAAAAGAGTATCTGCTCATGTTTTCTTATACTATCGTTATTAATATTTGCTTTGAAAATCTATTCCGGTTCTCTTTTAACCAAACACTGAAAGTACGTACAGGGCACTTTATTCCAAGATCGCAATTTTGAGTTAATGCATCGGATTGAGTAACCTCCAATCATCATACTGCGTTTTCAGTGATGTAAATCTTTGGGTCTTTCATTATACATATTAAATCTTTACAACTTGCTTTTGAAGAAATCATTGCGTGACTTTACCAGCTTGACTTGGAGAATTAACCTGCTAGGCCATGAACTGTGACCTGCATGTCAGAACACATTCAGCTTCTTAATTCATATTTCTAAGCATTATAGCGGATCCCATTGCATTTAGCCACCTGTCATCAAATTTGACTTCTCTCTTCTGACCATATCCTACGGCTCAAAGATCATTTGTTGAACAGCTTTAATATCCTGCTTCAAAAATGTTTCCTTTGCAATACTTGGTTATTATTACAATAGTATCCATTTTAAATATTTATCGTTAATGTAGGGGAACATTCGCCAGTCTATAGCCCACACCAAGCTATTTCTTAAATCTCTTAACTGTAACATTCTGAACAAATGATACTCACACCAGTCGGCTGGGACTGTAGAATATACCGGTCACTGCCCAACCCAATGAGTGTCCTGGATATAATACTAAGCCATCTTATTATTTGGCTTTAGTTATAGAGCTCTGGGGAATGTGAAGTACTCCTTCATTGCCATTACGCCCTCACTCACTCTGACACATTTGAGTTCAATTTGTGAGCCTAATAGAAATATGTAATGATTTTCTAAACTTTAAACTATTTAACTGTGTGTAAACACATTACTAATATCAAATTGAATTATTAGTATTACATACCAATTTTATTTAACCATTTTAGCGTGTTAAACTAAAACTATTAATATTAGATTGCCCTACTTGGAAATATTTAAAAGTATCAAAACAAATGAGCTCTGTAGTTTACAAATGCTACGTACAAACTATTCGTTTACAACACATATATATTTTTTAATATGCATGCATAAAGTGGATTTGGCATTAAATAACTGCTACCATAAAATACAACAAAGATAAGTCATAAGAAATAGCCAACGGCTAGACGAATGACGAGTAGACAAAATTCAGCTTATTTTTCTAACACTTTTCACCTGGTCTTACCGAACTGAAAATCTAAGTGGTTACACTAGCTGGCTGGCTGGCTGGCTAGACTATGTCAAACAACCAGACTGAAATGGAAGTGTTATTTGAACACCAATATAAAACCACGGATATCCTGATTCTGTTTGTTTTTTTTCTTATTTGGTGGCTACGGTGCGAGGAGATAAAAGTTTGCGTGAACCAAGAATGAGAGACAGATCATAATAACGTGATTAAATCGGTTTAAAACAAGATGGAAGGAGCTTACTCAGCGAGTAGGATCCTTTACCATTTTCTTTTTGCTTCCATTGCATCAAAAACCGAACGGAGAGAATAAAGCAACGAACTCCTAATGCTCAAGAGAAGTTTTGTTTTTATTTCCCCTTCTAGCATCCGAAGTCATTTCATCTCCGTCGTTGAAGTCGTTGGTTGCAATGCTGTAGAATAGGTGTTGTTTTGGATTTTTCATGACTAAATTCTTCACTGCTATTCTGTGCTTGAAACTGATTTCTAAAATATTTGTCTCATATTCTGTAAATAATTTAATGTCCTCTTGACAGTACATAAATTTTACACAGATATTTTAGAGACCAATGACCAAAGTTTCGTATTATGAACGAATTTAATTTTTTGCATCAATATCACATGATATTTACTTTGAAACTAAAAATCGTATTTCTCAGTAGTCACCATGATACCATAAAAATACCAAGGTATAAAAGAATGTATGTGTGTACGAAGCATGTTAGCAAATGGAAAAAAACATAGGTCTGCAAGACGTGAATCCAAGACGAAAAGGCAATCTATAGATTGGAAACTCGTTGACTTTACGTTAAAGAAAAATCGTAGACAGTTTCGGGTTTGGTCCTATATGTACGATCATCAATTCTCTTCGGATTTGAGCGTTGATTTTTTGCTTAATAAATTTCTGCTTCAGGCAAATATTTTTACTTAAGTTTCTCACCTATGAGTTCGAATAGCACCAGATTTGAAAGTTCAACTCTAATATTATGTTTCTACTTGGATTGATCTATTTCTTACCAGAATATTTTTTAAAAATTGAACTATCTTATCACACAATTTATGAACGGGTTTAAATATTACTGACAACAAAAAAATTCCATGATTAAGATTCTCTTAATTTTACAAAAGAAAAGATCACTGCTCAGCTCTTACTAATAGACGAAGTTGTCATAAATATTTCTCAAATAGAAAATTCAAATCATACAAGTCATCAGCGACATACTTCCTCGATAGGTAAAGAAGTTTAAAAATCTAAGATTATGAAAATCAGTTAATATATAGTAAATTCCTTACGTATCTGTATGAGCTAACATAAGTAAAGACTAATATTTAAATCAGTAATTATTTATAATTATTTTCAAAATCATAATTCAACCGCTCATTTTCATCTGATTATATTTACAAAAATAAGTTTATATCTGGGTTCTTCTTTATAAACGTTCTTCATACCTGAATATATATGTAAAATGCATTTTCTAGTAAAGTAAATATGCAAAAATGATTTTATAACTAAGTAAAAATACAGAACACATCTTCTCCTTGAGCATATATGCAATACATAATTTTTAACTGGGTTTATACGCAAATCTCATTTTGTACCTGTTATAAATTGAAAACGTTTTTTGTATCAGACTATATATATATATATATATATATATATATATATATATATATATATATATATATATATATATATATATATTATGGACGCTAACTAAACGTATAGAGAAAAAGTTTGAAAGTAACTACACAAGAATGCTGGGATCAATATTGAATAAGAATTGGAAGCAGAACGCCACAAAACCGCAGCTGTACGACCATTTACCACCCATCCCGAAAACTATCCAATTAGACAAACCAAATATGGGGGACACTGCTACAGAAGTACATGTCATGCTGTTAGCATGGATCTCCCAGACCCTTTCCAGCAACCCATGTCTATCGTCCATCGCTCCCCGTGGGTCTTTAAGACTACATCCTCTATCAGCACAGAGCTGTTGTATATTGGTTCTAGCTGATCGTCTTGCCTTTGCTTGTCCATGTGATGGGGTCCACAGGACTATGTCACTTATATGTTCGTCCCTACTTCTTCGTCAGTGTCTCGAATGTCTGGTTCATCTAACATGGATAGGTTTCGTGTATGCGTGGAAAGTGGTCGAAAGCTGCTGCTTTGTAGAGTGCCTCCTCCAGGACTTTTTAAATATTGCTCGCAGCATTCTTGTGTAATTACCGTCAAGCTTTTTCTCCATAGTTTTGGTTAGTGTCCATGTAGAGAATCCATGTAATAGTATCGACACGACCGCTGCTTGGAAATATATATATATATATATATATATGTGTGTGTGTGTGTATGTGTGTGTGTGCGTGTGTGTGTGTGTGTGTGTCTCTCTCTCTCTGCGTGTGTGTGTGTGTGTGTGTGTGAGTGCGCAACAGAGAGCGAGAGAGACAAATTATGAGAGATATTTACGTATAACATATTCATTATTGCATTTGTTAGTCTTTTTATTCATCCATTTTCAAGATTCATATTGTATTTTTCAAAAACTGGACTCCTCTCTGAAAAGTATCTTCTTTATTAAAATTATAACATATACATTTTCCTGTCATCTCCATTCACATGTGTTTACTTGGGTTATTTATCACTATATGAAATTACAGACAAAAAGAATATTAATAGCATTTTGAGACAAATATGTTTAATAGATAAATTCATCTTCAATGTGCAGGAATTATTCTGCTTTCTTAAGGTTTCTAGTAATTGATCTCGCGTTCCATTTAAAATGTACATTATAACCCGAATGAATATTCATGATGGATATATTAGAATTGATTGAAATAAGATTTATCTTGAAGGATATCAAGACTAATGATAACTCATTTATTGTTAAGAATTATCACGGTAACACTTGATTTATCGAATGAACTGTTTCTAAAACATGTTGAACACACACACACACACACACACACACACACACACACACACACACACACATATATATATATATATATATATATATATATATATATATATATATATATATATATTGAGTTATTATCAAACACTTTTGTCCAGAAAATATCGTCGAATTTAGCGCTACATAGATCAGTGTTCACTGTAGTAAAAACGCTATTTCTTGGTTTGTATATCCTTCGTAGTATTTTCTTAATTTTCCCCCAAATCGGAGAATATATTTTACTTGTGTAGATTAAATTTAACTTTATTTTTGAAATCTGTCCTTAGGTTATTTATTTCTGAACAATATCGCACTAAATCCATTTTTCATTGTCAGCAGATTTTTTTGGTGTTTCTTACTTTACTTAGAGTTTTTTTTACATTTTAATTTACAATCTTATTAATTTTAAAATTCTTTTTTCGCGTGAGTTAATCTAGTAGTGACAAATAATATTGTTGTTTTCTCCTTGTTCAGCCACTATAAATACTAAAGGAATATCCATCTTAATTGAACCTCAGTTTAGTTATATTTGAATAAAGCTTAAGCAAACAAACGTCTTGTTTATCTTATTAATGATTTAAAGACTTATCAAAAGATGTTCATTTTAAGATGTATTTTCTAACCATCCTGATAGTAATTTACAACATATGCTTACAAAGAACCTAAATAATCAAAGCGAATTTAAACATTATTTCTCTTTATGGATGTGCTTGATCATGCGCGGTTAGTTTTAGATGATTTATCCAGCTGTCACGTTTAGTAATAGATTTGCATTTGCCCATCTGTAAAAAGTTTTCGCTATTTATCACTTCAACACACACACACACACACACACACACACACACACACACACACACACACACGAACACATCCCCCCACATGCATACACATAAACACGTAGACACACACTAACACAGAAACACAAACACACACATTTATGAACACAAATAAACCTACACTCTTTATCTCCCCCTCTCTCTCTCTCTCTCTCTCTCTCTCTCTCTCTCTCTCTCTCTCTCACACACACACACACACACACATATATATATATATATATATATATATACACACACACACACACACACATATATATATATATATATATATATATATAGACATTATTTTTCACTGTGCATACGGATGATTGTCTTTGTACGAGTGAACCCAGAGGGGGAAGTCAGTGAGAAAAATAATAAGTTCATACCAAGATGCTCTGGGAAGCTTGCAAAACTAATCCGAAAATATGGCCAATAACATCTTTCTCAGCTCAGCAAAGCATCCGTTGAACAAGTAATATCCTTATTACATAGTAATGCGATTGAAAGCTACCTTACCAATGCTTACAATACGTCGCGGGCATCTGTGAAATGAAAGGTACGATTAATTCGCTGCCTCAAACCCGTTGCTATTTTCAGTGTCTTTGATTTAATTCCACCTATAGCAGAATACAAGCAAGTTTAAGCTTTTCGATTTTCGAGAGCATGTGTCTTCGGGACCTCCACAAACCGGATAAAGTATTCGTATTCTCAGTGTTCTTTTTTTATAGTTTCTATTAAGTCGGAAATTATGTTAAGCCTTGTTTCCAAACTAGGAACAATGGAGTAACTAATCAATTTAGAAACCGCTCTTGAACACAAACAGAAAAGTACAACCATACTTGCATATTCTTTCAGAGTGTGGTGTCAATTTTGCAGAAAGACGCATATATATATATATATATATATATATATATATATATATATATATATATATATATATATATATATATTGCAGTGCGTGCGTAGGGGTATGTGAGTCTTTGTGTGTGCGAAATTGATGAAATATAAATGCATCACAAAAATATGACTACACATAAATGATTGAATAATGGAGAAAACAAATAATAAAAATTCATAACGTATATCGAAATGGCTGAATTAACTTATACTTGAATCAAAGAGAAGTGCTTATCATAACGGTTATTGGGGGAGGAAATGAAATCAGTAACAAAAGTTCAAACCCTGGAGAAACCGTTTACGTTTGACTTTCAGCTCATATCCTCGGGAAATCCATAAATGCATATGTTCTCCCCTTCCAGCTATGGATGAAAATTAGCCTAGATTAGGCTCTTTAACCTTGGTGTGGCAACCAATCTAAAACTTTGAATTCAAGCCAGAAATATTCTGCTGAAAAATGACATAGTGTACATTTTTTACCAGTGGCAGAGGTGTTTGATAAGTATACACTAAAATCAATATAGAATATACAGTTATATATAATTAGGCTTTCAGAAAATTATTAAATATGATATACTTATAAAATATTAAAGCATAAGCACATGACCTAATATAAAATTACTTGAGCCTGTATCCAAATTATATGTGTATTCTAGTAGCCATCAACTATCATAAGTGAACCGTGTGCTCCGTAATGTAACCAACAACAAAACGTCAATCACGAGAAATATCATGGTATGTGCAAGAAACGATCCCCAACAATAAGTTGGGGAAGCTTAGATAGGGTCAATCTATCAGTGAGTGTGGCACTGCGGAAAAAACCTATTTTTTAAGTCCTATCAAGCAATACATCTTCCGTTGGTTGATTCGAAAAAAACATTTCGTGTTTTTGACACCAGTCCAAAAGGAAGTCACAAGGTCAATAATAGAACGAACAATTTTGTTTTTTCACCATATGTCTGCACTTTCATTTTTCTAATGTGAACAAGTCATCTCGTTTTCAACGCCAACTTTCATCGCCATATAATTCTCAGTGGATGTCGCACGACGTAGATATTCAATAAGCAATCTTAAGTATTATTCTGCAATAGGGGAAAAGCAAACGAACACCTAAGTCACTGCAATTACCAATATCCTATGTGCTTAGCCTGGACCATATTTGTCTACGGGAGAAAATGCTTTGATGTATACGTAATGCTTACATTACTTTTAGTTCTTATTTCGTAGCTTGTCTCGTAAGCGATTATGACTCAATTTACATGCTTACAAGAGGCATTAAAATCTATCTTGTACCTCACAGTTTCGTGAAAAAGTTCACAACAGTTATATTTTTCTATAAGGTTCAACTGGAACTGCCATCCAATTATACTTGCTAAACATAAAAAGCATACAGTATCACCAAAAATAAAATGAATCGAAAAATAATCAAAATTCATACAAATCGAAATATTTCATTAGACAGTTATTACGTTGACTCAGTGAGGTCTGCATTAGTCATGTTGATAGGGTAAAAATAAGTTCTCTACTCTAGCTGCGATGCTCAATCAACAACTTATTTCTAAATAGTTAAATTCTAACTAATTGTATATTACTCCTAAACTTATCCCAACTTCTAAATCGAAATATAATAAATAATAGCAAAACAAGTCCTGGAGGCGCCACCCAAAAAAGGAGCACATGTACGGACACCTACCACTCATCACAAAAACTCTCCAAGACATGCAGGTCATTGCTAGAGAAGTAAGAACGAACTCATCAGTGACATACTCCCGTGGACCCCTTTCCATTGACGAGTAAAGGCAGGACGACCAGCTAGAACCTATATACAACGGCTCTGCGCCGATACAGGATGTAGCATCGAAGACTTACCGGGAGTGATGGACGATAAAGACGGGTGGCCGGCGAGGGTTAGCCAGATCTGTGCTGGCAACGAGACATGATGACAATGATGACACTATTACAATCAAAGTTCTTCAATAATTTTAAAAGCTATTTTGGCGTATGTTTTATTACCCAGCTTACGGGCATCAATAGCATACAAAGGAAAAGTTACAATCATTCGAAACACTAGATATTCCATTACAAAATAAATTTTTTCATTATAGGCGTAAACTGCACACATATTCCTTTAATCACATTTGTTTGGCCTAGAGGTTAGAGTGTTCGCCAATGGCCCGGGAGACCTGGGTTCAATCCCAGGTCGAGTCATACCAAAGACTCAAAAAATGGTACTTGATGCCTCCTTGCTTAACGCTCAGCATTATAAGGTATGGATCAAGGGTAAAGTGGAGCAATCCAGGGAAAGGAGTAGCGCCCTTCCCTACACCTTGGTGTAGTAAGCTATCGAAAAGGGAACCTTCGGGTCACCCTCGACTATGGTCGCCAACTTTACTTACTTACATAATATTTCCCAGTTCAGATGAGAATTGTACTTTAATGTGGATATTAAAGCACCCCTCCTCTCTCTCTCTCTCTCTCTCTCTCTCTCTCTATCTCTCTCTCTCTCTTTCTCACACACAAACACACACACACACACATACAGATACACACATATGATATATATACATATATATATATATATACACACACACACACACACACATATATATATATATATATATATATATATATAAGAGACAGAGAATGAGAGAGAAAAAGAGAGAGTAAGAGTGAGTGTGAAAAATGAGACAGGTGAGAAAACAGTACTTTAAGACTGATGGATAATATCAAGAGATCGTATACTGACAAGCAGATGATTAGATTTCTTATCTTACATTCCACTGACCATCTGTAACTATTATTTCTTTTTTCGAAAATAAAAAACACAATCCTTAGAATGAAATTTTTGCAAAAGAAACATTTTAATAGATATTGTCACGCGATATCCCACTGGGAGGAGGGAGATAAAATTACTACTCCTCGTATTTGAATTGACAGTATCAAGCCGTCAAATAAGTGACCGTTAAGGAAGAATGTAGGTCACAGAGGGGATAAACAGATGTTGGTACTTGGTGACCTTACCCAGGTCGCCGGACACCAAGAGGAAGAAGAGAGAAGCCAAATTATTGGCCGGGACCCCAAAACGGAAGTGGGGACTCCCTCCCCTCAGCAGAAGTAAATATTAAGAAAGCTAGTTTTTGAACAGGGTCCGTAGCGGGCAGACGAACCATAGCCATTCTACTCCGGGTTGAAGACAAAAGAATACTGAGACATGAGGGACCCGAGTTCTTCAAGCCAGTATTAAAAACAGAACAAGGTCTAGTAGCCCGTGAAAGAAGAAAGATTCTCCAGTGGAACCCCGTCGAAAAAAAAGATAAGTAACTTTGGGGCCATTTTCCTTTATACCCAAACTTTACATACCACTCTCTCTCTCTCTCTTAATTTGAAGAAAGACAACAGTCAAGAAAAGACATTTATATTCGTGGACTGTCCAATTATTATATGTTTTGACACTTGAAAGTGTATATAACTGTAGTAAAGGAATTCATGTACTTTTATGTTACCATGTGGTCTATGTTGTTACTTCATGCTTCCCTTTCAGCTTCTATTCGCCTTATGTTATCTTGCTTAGAACTGTCCTCTTAATTCCAAAAAAAATCACATGGGTAACCGGAGTTGCCGACTTCTACAAATTAATATTATTACGACTAAGACCTATAGGTCCATATTCTTCCATAGTCGAGGGGAAGGAAGTTTAGCGGCCTGGTGGGTGTTTGATAGTGTGAAATTTGGAACCCCTTGCCAGTGGCGGTCAGTCTGGCTCTAAAAATTGATCCCTCACGTAATATGCCAGTTCTTATATGCCTGAGAGAAAAACTCTGAACGAGGACTTATTCTATAGGGGATCAAGTGCCAACCTGCCCCGTCTTCACACGTGCGAAAATAAAGTCCCGTTTTGGGAATTTAGTCAATTTGCCGTCACAATATTGATAATCATCCCGACAATCTGCTGTTTTAGTTTAGTTCTTTGTTCTTATTTTCATTCGATTATTTATTTAGCTATTTATTCATGCATTTATTCATTAATTTGTACGTAAAAAAATGGACTTGTCACAGTTTCCCTAATGAACGTGAGATAATAATTATTTTAATTCACCCACACACACACACACACACACATATATATATAGAGAGAGAGAGTGAGAGAAGTCAGAGAGAGGCAGAGGCAGAGACAGAATGATAGAGAAAGACAGAGAGAGACAAAGAAAAATTGAATTAAGAAATAACATCCAATTATTTTCTTGATCATCATGTTCGTTGATTAAAACGACCAGTCATAAGCCTTGCAAAAACAATCAAATAAAAAGACCTTCAGCAATTTATGTGGAAGAGCTTGTCCAAAATGTACATATTTCTTTTTCTTAAACTCTTCTCCGGAGTATTCAGTTGGATTGATTTATAGGGATATTTGTAACTAGTTTAAGTCAAACCTCTCTGTATTAATACAGGACTTCAAAATATCCAGTCCTTCTAAAAGATACGGCTTCTACCTTTGACATCAACTGGCCCGATGAAATCTACGCGGAGTTTTAATATGTTAAATTAGTAGCGACTCAACAACGTATTTTACACCTGAATGATAAGACCGAAAGTTTTCCAACTGAATTTTGTTGCAAATCATCACATTTCATCCCCGGGGATCTTATTTTCTTACTGTGTTCTTTTGAAATATGATGCTTCTCTTATTCTTGGGAAACCGAACTTCTCACATAATTACATTTTCCCTTTATTTATTATTCAGTTCTTGACACCCTATTAAATGCTTTTTTTGCACTTTACATGACCAAACATGATAATTTTGACATCCTTACAGTTACAAATCACCTTATGGAACAAAAATGATATACTTTCTGATAAGATCAATTCCTTCATTCCACTTCGTTAAATCAATTAGCAATTTAATATTGATTTACTTTGTTAGAACCTAATTAGCGGGATAATTTTCCCTCTCGTGTAGAAGAAAGAATATATGGTTAAAATGTTGCAGTTTATAGATATTAATATCGCACTACACAAGAATGCTGCGAGCAATCTTGAAAAGTCCTGGCGGCAACACCCCACAAGACACCAAATGTACGGCCACCTGCCTCCCATCACGAAAACTATTCAAGTTAGACGAACCAGACATGCAGGACACTGCTGGAGAAGCAGGGACAAACTCATAAGTGATGTACTCTTATGGACCCCCACATATGGCCGAGCAAAATCAGGACGACCAGCACGAACATACATTCAGCAATTATGTGCGGATACGGGATGTTGTCCAGAAGACCTGCCAGAGGCGATGAACGATAGGGAAAAGGGGTGAGAGAGGGTCAGGGATATCCGTGCTACCAGCACGACATGATGATGATGATAATTAGTAACAAAGAAACTTGCGCTAAATGCCAGAGAATGATTTAAAAAAACATGAAAGTCATTCTAATAGAGCAACTAATGAAATTCTTAAATCATTTTAAAAATCATTTTAAATGTATTACTTGCCAAGTCGGCTGGACTGTTGAATACCCTGACACCACCTCTACTGAGGGATAAGCCCCCCGACCCCCCCAAAAAGGAGTTTCCCGATATGACGCTAAACTTTCTGATGGTGAGGTTCCAGTAATGCTGGAGATTGGTGAATGAGAAATACCCATTCATTGCCATCACTCCCGGGTCCACATAGGCCCGAAGTGGTAACACCTGATAGGGTCCTATCTATGGGTGAAATTGAAAAAGTGTGTACTTATCCGAAACTAAACTGATTGAAATAGAACTGTTTTGACATTTAACTGTGTGTAGACAAAAACTACACTCATATTGAACTAAATTGTTTGAATTAGAACCGTTAGAATAGATTGGATAGCTCATAAAAGAAATGTTTTTGACAATTAAGCTGCATTTAGGCTAAACTGAATTTTTTGTATAAAAATTGATTCGGCATTAAATAACCTTCAAAGCTGTATATCCTAACCTCCCCCACGCCGCACAAAATAAAGAAAAATTAACGCATTGATAATAATATTAGTACGGGTCAAATATAATATAAAAATAACAAGAAATAGTGTGATTAATTGATTGATTGATTATAACAGTATATCAATCATTCAAAGGGTATTTTATTCCAAGAGGTTAAGGAATATCTTTCATTATACTTTTATATTTGCATATTTTGAGTAGTTGTTTCATAAGCGGTAATTGCACTCAGATATATGATATCAAGTAGCCTTACCTAATACAAATACTGCTCAGTCGGCATAAGCTTTAGAATACGCCAACTGCATCGCTGCAGAAGGGTAAGATCCCCACCCCAGCGAGTGTCCGGGTTAAGATACAAAACCATCTGATGGTGAGCCTACAGCCTTAGATATTAGGGAATGTGCAGTACCCCTACTTTGCCATTGCTCCCAGGTCCACTCTGACCCTGAGTGAAAAGAGCTGATAGGGTCCTTTCTCTAGGTCAAATCTAACTGTTTTGACATTTAAGATGTGTGCCAAAAAATAACATGTTAAAGTGAATTGTTTGAAGTAGAATTATTTGATCATTCAACTTTGTAGATAAATGTCTGATGTCCAGTTGCATTAGTTATACATAGCAATACTTGCAATCATAAAAATGTCAAAACTAAGTATTTCTAAATAGAATTATCGAGTTAAATTACATTAGTCGAAAGTATTTAACTCTATAGAAAAATGTCTATACTGTAACGCAAACAAATTAGTTTAAACTCATTTAAATTGAAATTATCAACAAACTATTCAGTTAAAAAGCATAATTATATTGAATTAAATGTGTGCAAACAAATGATTAATAGTAAATAGAATTATTCGTGTTAGATAAAAATGCTTGGAATCATTTAACTGCGTGATTAAAAATGGCTAATTTAAAAATGTTATCAAGGAAAATGTATTTATAAATCATATTCAGTATACCTATAAAGAGGATTTGGCATTAGATAAATTCAAATGGTTGATAGGCCATAAACCAACGAGCCAAACCATACTAATACGTGATTACATGATTCGCTCAGCTGTGAGGTGTATAGTATCAAGTATTGCTATATAATTTTAATAATTACATCGTTTCAAATAATTCTTTTTATGCTAGATAGTTTCAGGTAATTAGTACTAATCTTTGGTTAGTGGTAATCATTTATTGCTTCAAGTAACAATTCCTAATACAAATAATAGACAGAAATAAGGCACCAAGTATTCCTTTGGAATGTGGATGATTTTAAGACTGTACTGTTTGATACTGCTCTGTGAAGATTTAACCTGGGAATAAGAGAAATGAAACGGCACACATCAAATCTCCTGAAAGGGAGCATAACTATCAGATGAAGTTAATAATCATACCCAGATCAACCCTTTTTTTGGAGAGCGTCTTTCCAGTCTGTTGGGAACACAGCCTGAATATTTGAATCTCCAGCGTCAATAGAGTAATTGTGTTGTACCAATATTAATATACTGCAACATATTTCGATGACTATAGATGTTCGAACTGACATTGGTTCATCCCCTTTGCACAATATATTTTATTTTTATTCCTAGTCGCTAACAAAATAAAACGGCTGGAGAAGAAGCTAGACAGTAATTACATAAGAATGCAGCGAGCAATATTGAACAAGTCCTGGCGGCAACACCCCACAAGTCACCAACTATACGGCCACCTGTCTCCCATCACGAAAACTATCCAAGTTAGACGAGCCAGACATGCAGGACACTGCTAGAGAAGCAGGGACGAGCTCATAAGTGATGTACTCCTATGGACCCCCACATATGGCCGGGCAAAAGTAGGATGACCAGCACGAACATACATTCAGTAGCTATGTGAGGATACGGGATGTAGCCCTGGAGCCCTCTCAGAGGCGATGAACGATAGGGAAAAGTGGCGTGGGAGGGTCAGGGATACCCATGCTACCAGCACGACAAGATGGTGATGATGATGATGATGATATTTATAAATATCAAAGAAAGAATGATTTAGAGAGCATTTGTAAGTATTTCAATGGGAATTCATTTTTTTAAAAATCACATTTGAAAACTAAATAATTCATGACCAACTATTTTACATTTTGGTTTTCACTTCAGACTGATTTTCTTCAGTGCCATTTCTGAAGAGGTAGAGTAATTTAAAGATAAATATTACAGAATACATGCACTAAAATTAGTTTTAAAAGTCTCTTGTGTCATTAAAACTGTAGTTTTCACTTAAATTTAATTTTTAAAACAAATAATGTTATGAGTAGAAAAGATAATGAACGATAGTCTATTTCGATTTTTTGTACGACTGTGTTATGTTTATTGTTTTTGTCAGTTAATTATTGACAATAACTTTTATGTGACATTTCATGATAAGGAATAGCATACAAAGTGAAAAATTATATTACTTTTGGCGACATTTTGATAACCATTCACTCTGGTTTATATCCACAAGCCGAAGAATTTTCAAACATATGCGTAATTAAATATTAAATTAAGTTAATTAAAATATTTAATCGTTTTATATCGATACGTTCAATATTCAAAGCAGTATTGCTTATTAAGTGTTCAACCATCATTTCCTTCTACGAATTATTTCTATATTTCTTCCTTTGATTTAACAACCTTGTTTTATAATTCATTTTGTTCGATATTTCTTTGAGTTGATTGATTCTGCAGTAAACTTAGTTCAACAAAAAAATGAGGAAATGCTGAATTAATAAGCTAAATGTCTCGTATATATATATAAATATATATATAACAAAATATTTTTTTGAGATTCCACAGCTTGTAATACATTTACTTATTCACAATAGATTGTGTTTTATTCAACTTTTCAATTGATTTTTATTGATACTAATGTAGCGTAGTCACCAACAGCTACTAAGTCAGTGATATCTAATCGTTGAGTGGAGAAGAGGAAACATTAAAACACTTGACCTAAGCATTAGAATTTTTGTTATTTCTTCCTCCCACTTCGATTTTTTACCCCATGCAGTCTGGTGGAAATGAATAAGGGGGAGACGGGCCGGATGTCTTTTTTCGATCAGGTTGGAACTGACTATTTGCGTATCTTTGGTCCTTTTATCGTTCTCTGTACAAACGAACGTTTGTTTTATCATTGCAAAATCACCAAAAACTGAGAAAATCGTGATATCTCTAGTCTTTTATCATGTTTCACATAACACCCCAGCTCCGTCTCAAATAGGTGACATCCTCCATACATCCCCTGCCTCAATGTCGATGTCGGATCTCTGGTGTTTCCGGATGTTTTCAGTCCGGGGATGCTTGAATATGTATATCTTTTAAACCTAGTCCTTCGGACGAGATGCTAAAGTTTGTTATTTAATACATCTTCAGGATTCCAGGCATTTTAAAATAAATTACGTATAAGCCCCACTACCGTTACGAATCACTTGCGATGTTCCACTAATAACATCCCTAGCAATTACATTATTTTCCGCAAGTAATGTTTAAAGTCTTGCTTGTAATTAAAAAAAAATGACGAAACTGTTATTATTTCATTTATGTTAGTTTTATTTACACAGAGAAAATTCCATAGAAAAACATATTAAGAATATCAGCCCAAGCGTATAAAATAACATCCGTATTCATCTAAACAGCGGGCACTTGTAAAAAATAATCTTTGTTGGCTTGTTAAGTTGATTATGGTATTAATGCTGATTATTTTTTAAAAGAAATACGGTGTTTTGAACAAGTATTTATTCAGAGCTAATGGAATTAAATGATTTAATATCATTTTCACATAAATATTAGAGTCTCCAAAATACTATCAACGATTTACACATCGTATTTTATATTTTAAAATATTGACAGAAATAGTCGAGAACTGTTTAAAAAATATTACAAAAAACTTATAGAAAGAAGTGATATTGACTTATTGAATTTTAATTATAGTTTTACATTAATTCGATATTGATTAGCCATAAAGTTATTAATGATTACTATGTATTATTTTAATGAATTTATTATATTGTTGATTTGTGTAGGATCAGTTTAATGCTCTCATTACATTATTGGCAATGCGCATAAAATAAACATTAATAGGCATTTTTCAGCATAATATTCTTACACACGGGAATAAAAATGATTATATCAAATGACTTGAAAATGAGTAATACTATTAAAAAATTACTCAATATTGAATGTGTCTAATTATGTCGACTAGGTCTTCAACTATTTTTTTCATTTTCTACATTACAATCTTTTTTTTTTTAATTTTTTAAAAATGTTTTGTAGCATACGGTTATCGCCAGTGAACTGGGTTCAAATAACATCTGAAACTATTTATTGCGTTTTCAGATTAAGACATCCGAAGAAAAAAGGATTCAATTTTTTTCTGCCATTGCTCACATCAAAAGATTGCTTGACAAAATATCACAACATTGGTATGACACCCCCACAACTAAGTTGCATATTCAAAAAATGTTATAAGGCCATTATTCCGATTAACTGGGATTTCTGTTTCAATAATGATATTCAATATTTAATGGTGTGGAAGAATATTTAAGCTTCACTTAAAATGAAATAATTGATTACTAATATTGGGAGTTGAATAATAATATTTGGACCCTTGCATCTTCTCAAACTAATGATTATTAATAAAAACCAAAACATAATCTAAACCATGTGATTCTGCATAAATTATTTGCATTTAATAGGAATATTTTTATACCATATAGATTTGGGCAAATTATTTGCATTAGAATTATTTGATTTCATTAACAAATAGTCTGTTTTAAAGAGTTCCATTTAGAAGTTGCGTTAGAATATTGAAAATATTGATATGCTTACACACAAACATTTTCATATTAATCAAATATCGGTATTTAATGATACATAAGGTTTATTACAGCGCTAAACAAATAAACCAAACCATACAAAACCAATCCAAACCAAATAAAACCAAACCATTATTAACTTTTCACATTTTTTCCATGTTAAACAATACAGATGTAAAATTAAATAAGCTTGAAAGAAGAAACGAGACAAAGAATTGATTCTGCAATTCACGTTACAAGAAACGAATAATGACACTCCCACCTTCTTACTATATATATATATATATATATATATATATATATATATATATATATATATATATATATATAACCAAGGCATTTTGGGCATGAAAGGAAATTGTATGGTTATTTCTGAGAGTCATTTCATACACAATATTTCCTGTTCCTCAACCTTTTGCAAAGTTCTTTTAAACTTCTTCCTCGAGAACATCCATCATAAAGATAGCCCAGGGAATAAACTGAAGTTCATCTCTTTCGTCTCGCCATTTTTGAGGTCATAGCAATAATGTGCTTCATATCAAAGTCTTCATTCCACCCCGTGTGACAGGAAATGCCACATTTCGTAATCTCGTTTACTTCCATTGACTTAGATTGAACTTAGCGGTGAACATCACGTAGTCTCACTCTGATCCTGCAGTCACGTGAGTTCTCATGCCAAAAGTCAGGTCTCGCGCAATTTTTCAATTGGCATTAATTCTCAGACAAACATAAACACTCTATATAATTTAGCATGTTAGTAATAAATACTATAACATTTCATGGAAGAACTCGGTGGTTTATATTTCACATCATGCCGATGATAAGTTAGCAATTCAGTATTGATAGTATGTAAGTGTTTCCTTTGGAACTTATTATTAGTTTGTATGAAATTAGTATTTCCAAGTATATATTCGGTGACAACATTCATCTTTTGGTGATAAATATTGTCTTGTTGATTCCAAGGGCTTGGCACTTAAAGGCTCAACGTATAAAGACATATATCTAATAACATGGATAAGTGATTTGAATTCTTTCTTGATGGTATAATATCTGAATATTTTTAAGCAATTATATATATATATATATATATATATATATATAGTCCCCTAAGCTGCAATAAAAAACCTAGATTACCAAAGCATTTATGGTGATTTCGAGTCTCCCTGGAGGTCCCATACATTCGGCCTGGCGCCCCAACGAAACAACGCTTAATATATATATATATATATATATATATATATATATATATATATATATATATATATATATATATATATATATATATATATATATATGGGGGGGGGGTATGTTCATCCATATATTCATCTGTTTGAAGAGAAACAAAAGCTATTTAAATGTACGTATCAACAAAATAAAAACCTGCTACGAAAAAATTCTTCATTTCATTTTGAAAGACCTACAACTGAAGAAAAAAATTATATTAAATACGAAGAGACAACTGATGAAATAGTCTCCAATTTGCAACACAGAAAGAGAATCAGGTCCTTACACAAGCTGAACAAATGAAAATGCAAAAAAGAAAAGAAAATAATTACTCATCTTCTTCGACAAAAAAATTAAAAAAAACCCTACCATTCCACAGGATAACCACATAAGACAGTAAAAGTTCTGAAATCATAACTTCTCAAAATATTCATATCTGTTATTGCTTTTTCCTCCTGCTCCAATTATGTAAACACCAAATATTTTTTAATACTTTAATCCATTTATTCTAGTATATAGTCACTGATTATAGAAAAGTATATATATATATATATATATATATATATATATATATATATATATATATATATATATATATATATATATATATTTTAATATGTTCAAAATAGTTGGACAGGTTAATACCTTTAGAAAAAGAACACGTTTTCCTTTGATTTCTGATGTCTCGACTAATATATTCGTCTGGGTTTAGTTTAATTTGGTTTCTTTGGCTATGAACCTTCCCTGGTATTTTAATGCCAAAGCTATTCTTTGGGCATAACGGGTAGTGTACAAGACCGAAAGTGAATCCAATAGCACGAATGGTGTTCGAACTCCTTTTCTATGATGTCGTAATGTGGCCACTACACCATGGAGCTTTCCTCACTGAAGTCCTTGGATTTTAATGAATAGCATTTACTTCACTTTCAAATATCATAGATCTTTAATCATGCGTAATAATTTAATTGCATCATTGTCATCATCATCCTGATCATCGTCATCATCATCATCTTCTTCTTCTTCTTCTTCTTTTTGGCAATTCGACAGCACAGCTATCTTGCAATTCACCTCCATCGGGATTTGGAAAGCCATCTAGATGGCACCTAATTTCCTAACAGAAATGATGAATGTAATTTTTTTTTTGTGTGTCCAAGGGTAAAAGTCCATATGCGAATTTTGAGTCAAATAATTTAACTATAAATATAGAATCTATGAAAAGATTTTGATAAGTCTTACCCTAAATTTTTCTCTGTCAACTTTGTTAGTAATAGCAGAATAAATTATATCGTAATAATTGTCAATAATCCAATTGATAATGCTCTCAATTTAATGAAACTTTTGTAAAAGATTTGCTGAAATTATCTTTGCTGAATATTAGATAAATATCTTTCATCTTGGCATTTCATAATGGTTTTAGAATGTTTGGTTTCTTTACTTTCTTTGTTTTATCAGTATATAAAACTTCGTGAAGAATTTCATACCAAATACATACTTGTAGAAAGAAAGCTGTGGTAATTCTTTATCTATAGCTTTGGAGAAAAAATGTGTTCTTACCTTTCCATGGGTGATTTTAGAAGTGTAGAAATTGGATAAATTCTTACCAATATATTTTTGCTGTCATTGAAAGCAGGAAACTGTCCACTATGACACACTAAATATCCTCATTATTTTCACTCGGTATAAATATTTTCTCAGAGTTTGCATTGAGCGGTTTCTTTGAAGATTTTTCACAATATTCGGTCAAGCTAATATGAGATATTGATTAGGTTACCTTAAAAAAAACATTTTCATATCGATATATTGGATTTTACATTTCTCTCGGTAAGACTGACTATTTGTCCAGCTATGCCTGTCTAGAGCACACAGTAGGCTTTCCTACAAACATTAATCTTTAGGAGATATTAACTTTAGTTTTAGTCTCTGTATTGCTTCTTAGGTTAGTGTCGATGGAGGTAATATAGTGGGATTAGTACGTTTCTGTCATTCGTTATTTTTGAGAACATATAAACCTTGGTGGGTTATTCAACGAAAAGCTGTCTTGGAGGCATAATCTAATTTATAGATGTGGGATACTGAATACATGTTTTTCCAAGGGTATTAATTAGAAGGTGAACCTAATAGTTTGACCAGTGTTCGAAATTGCAAACTATAATGTGGTAGTTCAGCACTTTAGCCAGTACCCCACGGGGAATTTCCTCTTGGTGGTAGGCATAACTTATCTATAAATGTATTTTTCACAAACACACTGTGAAGAAAATTGTGCATCACATGCTTATTGCAACGAATTAATACTATTTCTTAGTATGTGTTAAGTTTGCTATCATCGGGTTAGGGATACTGCCGAAACATCGAGCTATTTTTAATCTTCATTTTTAAATTTTCATTTACTCAGAGAAAAAAGTGGTAATAATCTCTTCAAAATGTAGTGACGGTATATGTCTTCACGAATGATGTTCACCGGTATTTAGTAGATACCATTAAGAACTTCAGTTCATTCTTCACACAGGAGCTTCGGTCTGATGTTCAACACGTTCGCTCCTGTGGCTTTGTATTTGTACCAATGAATCGACTTCAAGGTATCAAATTCGTCATTACTATTTTAAAATTGAAGCCACCAATTATTTGTCTATAACAATTTCTCTGTTATAAATAGCTGATAGCTACTACTGCTTTTATAAGGTAGGGATTACATATCCTTACTATAACTGTTTTACCGTCACCTATATTCTTCTGAATGCATCTTGTAATACACTTAAACAAATAATCACATAGTCATTCTTTCATTCGAAAGTTTTCGATATTATGGAAGCAACCAATAATTCTTCCCATGGATATTTGTAAGGAAAACATGATCACAATAATCTTTGAGTCTAAGTTTAAGTCGTTTCAAACAGTCCTAATCAAATCACCATATCATCTAGTCGCTCTAACAACACGGATCTCTCTCTCTCTCTCTCTCTCTCTCTTTCAATCCCTATCATCATTTCCTCCAGTAGGTATTCTTAACTGTGTCCTGTGTCCTCTCAAACCTGATGTAAATAAATTATTGCACGTCGGCCACCACTCGCAAGTGCCTGTGTAGAAATCCAGAGGAGAACGTCATTTATGAATTCGTTCTTGCTTCTCAAGCAACTTATTACAACGACCTTATATTAAGCACATTTATTATACTATTCTTTAAGTGAATATTTTCTCATTTTCAAGCTGATATCAGCGGCTAAGAAACCATCCTAACATATCTACTTTCTTCGAACCAATGAATGAAGATTTCAAATGCGGAGGTTGCTCAGAGGAAGATATACTGTGAATGAACCTAGAATATTTAATCTTCAAATCAATATGGTCGTTTATGCTATAGTAATTACCCTTTGCCTAGTTTTTATTTCTCTTGTCAGTTTGACGATCTATTTTTTCAACAAACGCTATCATTTCAACTCGTTGAACTCAGTCTCTGTCCACGTGCCTCTCACAATTTTATGGTAAATATCCAAAAATAAATCAGTTTTCCTGACAGTCGGGGTTTAGAGATTATTAGCAGATGTATATTGGAAACTTTTTTGCTTTCACTATTCACTAGAGTAAACATATGCAAACGATTTTCTGCATTTGGTTGGTACAAAAAACGCATGTCTCAGGTGTCATATCATAGGCGAATGGTACCGAGATGAAAAGAGATAAGTTATTCAAAAAAGAGTCAGTAGCGGGAAAAAACGAGTCGAAAATGTTCAAATTCTGTTAAGCGACGTTTTACGAGACATATTTGATCCAGCACCACGGACTGATAGCAGCAGTTTAATATGATTTGCTGAGGTCATCAGACCCGATTGCCTATATAAGAAGTGATGGAGTCTGGCAGGTCCATACCATCGACACCAAGCGGAAGTGTGATTTGGTTATTTCTTTAATTCCGATAAAGGCGATGGGATATCTTGATTATGAGGAGAGCGAGGAAAATTGAAATATGCGAAAATATCTAGTTCCTACAAGACCGAATAAACTACGCCACACGTTGTACCCATTATATTTCTACTTGCATCCACGGACTGATAATACGAACGAACTTAAAATAAACAATACAGGTCCTAACTTTTTAGGTGAATTTCTCCTCAATCCTTAGATAAACTTATCAATCATTGGTGACGATGTTCTTCTGGCTGCCAAAGATAGATTGCTTTTAATCGTCCTTTGCTACGAATATGACTAAACAGAATTAAGTTTGTAAAGCTTATCTATGAACGTAAAAGACTAAAGTGATATTCCACCGTTTTTTTTTCTTCTGGAGAAAACTGTTTAAAATCTTATGATGTGAGTCTGTACTGTTTATTTTAAGCTACTTCTAGCAACCAAATAATTTTTAAGAAATGAAATAAGATATTTAAAAAATATTTATATTTTAGCAACCAGTAATTGCTTCTCTGAGGGAAACTTTTGCAGATTTTTACAGACTCATTTTTCTGTTCAATATGTACTCTAACGATGTACTCCTGAGAACAACTGATTACATTCCGTAAGGAGGGTGTCTTCGTGGTGTAATGGTTAAAGCAATGGACTGTAGAATCGTAGTAATCGATTTTGTTCTCCAGTCGCACTATTACGATCCCATTTGGACAGATACCCTTGGAAAGGTATGAACCCCATTATCATCCAAGCTCTGGGTTAAATAGTACCACTACTACTTTTCTAGGAGAATGGCTTTGGCATTAAATAACCTACAAAGGCTGATCTGCCATTAAACAAAGGAAGCCGACCAAACCAAAACATTCCTTAAGAACATGTGTTAGAAACCGCATATGCATCTGGTAGGTTGTCACCCTCATCATACCTGGATCCCCTCTCAACTCTCGCCACAACCTAAAAGGTAGATTGCATTGGATTATACCTTCCAAATTGGAAGATTCTAACTCTCACACAATAAAATTTATGGTCTGTCTTACATATACTGATTGACAGGCAAAAACAGACAGAATGACCAACATACAGAAAGCTAGACAGACAGTAAGACAAATTAAAAACATTAGAAGATTCAATATTTCTATCCGAGTCATAAAACGCAGTTTTAATGAGGTATCCCTATCGATAACAAATGATCAATTCGCTGAAAATGGTGAAAAAGGCATAAAAATATCGATAAATTCAAATTCCCGTCAAAAGTGTTCTACATGTGAAATTAATGTGGATGTTTATTTTGTGGTAGTCGACAATTAATCAGCTTTCAATGACACAAAAAGCTTCGGTGGGAATCTTTTAGAATTTTACTAAAATCTAGGATCTGCAATCAACCTACATATTAAAATAAAAACAATACGGAAATAAATGATAAAATGTATGTTGATTGCTGTTATGAACGTAAAGCAAAATATCTCACTGATGAGGAAAATAATAAGAATCTGTCAAAGGAGAAATGAATAACAAAGTTAATTATAACTGTCATTTAAATGGAGATCATCTACTACTTGCTCTTTTTTTAACAGCTTATTAGAAAATGTACCGTTTTCCAGAGGATTGTGTTATCATGAAGTAATCTATATTGAATAGATAGATAGATAGATGAAACAACTAAGATAGAGAGATTGATTTGCATGAGTTACATGTGAGAAATATATATACATATATAGTTACATGTGAGAAATATATATATATATATATATAGAGAGAGAGAGAGAGAGAGAGAGAGAGGGAGAGAGAGAGAGAGAGAGAGAGAGAGAGATTACATGCAGTTAATTGTTCGTAGTGTATTCGAACCTTACTCTTTTGCTCGCATTATGTAGAATTTAATGCAGATATTTAAGATTCATAAAAATTATTTTGTTTCATCAACGGATTTAAAGAGCGTAAATTCTGAATAAGATACAGACAAACTGACTTTGTTCAAACATCTAATGAAAAAAAAAAAAACTCTATTTGCACAAGAGTTGCTAAAACTTGCTGAATATATATATATATATATATATATATATATATATATATATATATATATATATATATATATATATATATATGCATGTGTGTCTGTGTGCGTTTCTTTTTTGTTAGACAATTAAACATAAAACGATAAAAATCGAACACTGAAATTCTGAGTGTCCACAGAAAATATTCATTTTTTCCATATTTTGTTACGAATCGTTAGATATGTTGATTTATTGATTGATTTTAAAGGCATGCCAACCCATGTAGGATTTTCTCATGTCAAAAGGTCAGGGATCCACGTTAAATTCATCTTGATATAATTTATTTTTGTGTAGCTGTTTTTTTTAATGATTTTTTAGACTCACTTCATTAGATGAAAAATGATTTTTAAACAAACCTACTTGTACATGGGGACCTGACAGATATGGAAATATTGTCAATGAACTGGTGTTTCATACTCACCAGATGTCCAGAACTGGAGCCTCACCTATGCAGTTTAGTGTAATACCCTAGACATCCTATTTCTGGTGGTTCTTACCCATCTGTATTTAATATTGTCAGCGTAATCTAAGCCCATTTGAGGTATGTAGAAGATATTTCAGAGGATTTTCAATGCGAAAACAGTTTCAATTTGGAAGAAATTTTAGAAAACTGAATTCGTTCGAACTGTACATAATCTCATGAACAACTATTTCTGCCAGACTAAATAAATCTTAGTGAACGAATTATACGTTGTTTTCTAGAGAGGATATAATCTTAATTAAAAATAAAGAAAAAAGTGAATATTAACAATTTGAATCTGTGCATACGACATTCTATGTTTTCTCCCTTCTTAGGAATAATGTTTATTACTTCAGATGGATATATTGCACACACACACACACACACACACACACACACACACACACACACACACACACACACACACACACTTGTTTCCTCGTGGCTGAGTGGTAGAATCGTGGATTGGCGTTTGAGTCGGCAGGGTTTCGATCCCAGCTTCGGGAATCTAGTGTGTCTAGCCACACTGATGCGTTGTGATACAACGGAACAGTCTGTCTGTAAATGACAATATATATACTCCTTTAACCCTAAAGGGTTGATCTCTCTAGCGAGGGAAATAATGTTTACCACTTGCGTAAAGCAAGGCTCTTCAAATGAATTGAGCTCTTGGTAGCCGTTAAGCAGATATATGTAAACAGAACAAATGTGATACATTAGCGTTCAAATTTCCTTCGCTTGCGCTAGTTTCCTCGCGGCTGAGTGGTAGAATCTTTGATTGGAATTTGTGTCAGCTGAGTTTCGATCCCAGCTTCGGGAATCTTGCCTGTCTAGCCACACTGATGAAAAGTGGTTCAACGAAACAGTATGTCTGTGGATGACTATATATACATTTGAAAGGAAACTAATGTAAAGTAAATTAGTAAAATTCTTCATAAAGTAAAATTGGAATTAAATGCGTATATTATCAGTTGTATTTTTTTCAGGCTTTTGAAAAACATCAACCTTGATTGATATATTTATTCTGTTTCGTTCTTGTTAATTTGTTCAAATTTCAAGATATAAAGAATGGTTTTATTATAAGTTGTAAAATCACCTTGGATACGGCTTCTCTGAAAGAACCGATTTTGCCTTTCGGATTAGACATGAAATATTGCAATAGATTTTTTCAGCACAAATTGATGAGATAAAAGAAATTTTCTGTTGTTTTTGGAGCAAAAGAACGTCAACATATTTCGGAAATTACTATCATAAAATATTTGGCACACCGTCTAGAAAACGATGATATGTTTGAAAAATGAGTATAATAAAGCAAAGCTTTCTGCAATTATTTTTATATATTTTCCATTAGCAAATAGATTATCCATAAGCCTGTCTGGACTGTCAACCGGCTGGTCATAAAGAAACTGATAAAAGCAGGTCGGCCATTATTAGAGGATATGAAAGATTCTGAGATTTGATATATATATATATATATATATCGACAATTTCAAAAACATTTAGAAGCCACAAAAATGCCAATTATTATTATTATTATTATTATTATTATTATTATTATTATTATTATTATTATTATTACTCGTGATCTGACATAATTTGCTGAAATTTTGAAAGAGGAGAAATTCAATCCATTAACAGTGAGAGTTTTCTTTTTTTGTTTTGTACTGTATTTTAAAGAAGGAATGACATATTTTGACAGAACCCCCCCCCGAAAAACAAGGGTTTCTACGTGGTTATATTTTTCTTACGGCGTTGATTAGCAGTTGTCTCTCATTTTCACGTTCCTATACTATTTGGCTATCTTAGTACATATTCTTCCTCAGTTAGCTCCAAATGAAAGAGACATTCCTTCATACAGATCGGGAATTTACATATTTGTAAACTTTAAGAACACATGTCATCGTACTTTGAAATTATTATTTACATCTACCGTTTTATCTCAGATAACGTAGAAGAAATATTATGATAAAATAAACACACCAACACGTTCTCTCTCTCTCTCTCTCTCTCTCTCTCTCTCTCTCTCTGTCTCTGTCTCTCTCTCTCTCTATCACACACACACACACACACACACACACACACACACACACACACACACGGAGTCGTTTTTACTGCGCAAGATGTCTATCAAAATAACTTATTTCATAAAAGAAAAAAAAACGGCTTGTAAGCTGAGAAACAAATGCACCTGCATTACTATGTAACTACATGCATTTGCACGGCTTAGTTTGTCTATGCGTGAAAGTTTTCTTGAAACTTTTAGACTTCAATTTCAACCTAATATCCTTGGAAAAGGTATGAACCAATTTATCTTTACTGCTGTGACTAAAAAAGTACCAGTTTTCTTCTACAATGACGGATTTGGTATTGAATAACCCATAAAGGTTGGTATGCCATTACAGACAAAAACCATACCAAACATAATTTGAAGACATAAGAATTGAGATGAAATTTGTTTGGTTTAGAATTTTTGCATATCAACCATTGTATGTTATTTAATTCCAAAATCCATTTCTATAAATATAAACAGGTCTATTTCAGACAATTCAGTTTAGCGTAAGTACACAATTTATATTTAAAAAATATCCTATTTCAAACAATTTACATTAGCATAAGTACAAAGTTCAAATGTCAAAACAGTTCTATTTCAAGCAATTTAGTTTTGCATAAGCACACAGTTTAGTTCTATTTTAGCAATAGATAGTACCATATCAGATCTACCACACGGGGCCAAAGTGGATTTGGGAGCAATAGCAAAAATGGGGTACTCCAAATTCCTAATAGCTCCAACATTATTGGAATTTCACTATCAGTTTGTTTAGTGTCATACCTTGGACACTATTTGGAGGTATCTTACCCTTTTGCAGAGATGCAGTCCATGTATTCTTCAACCGCAGCTGACTGGAACAATGAAAATTAATTCACAGGAAGCAATATAATGGATTAAATATAAACATACATTATTTTGCTCTGAAAATATATAAGGATCTAAGATACGAGGATCATTAAATAAGTTTCCAGGTTTTTTTTACGTATGGACACTTTCATTGATAGTACACGCATGAAACTATAGTCCCCTTCGAAGTAATCTCCTCTGGTTGCAATGCACTTGTTGTACCGTTCCAACAACTTCGGGAAGTCCCCATAGAAGTTCTCTTGTGTGAGCGTGTCAATGACCTTCGTCACAGCCTCTTTCATCTCCTCAATTGTGTCATAATGACAGCCTCTGAGCTTAGGGAATAAGCAAAAACACAGGGAGCCAGGTCTGCACTATCGGGAGGGGAAGGAACTGTCTTGATGCCCATCTTTCTCAAATAGTCTGTGACAAGGAAGGAGTTGTGGACTGGTGCATTGTCCTGATGGAAATGCCACTGACCCGATTTGAAGAGTGCTGGCCTCTTTCGACTGAATCTCTTCCTGAACTGCCTTAAAACCTTAACATAGTAACCCTAACCCTAACCCTTTGGCCAATCAACTCTGGTGTATAGACTTCTTTATTCCTCCCACACGTCTCATCATCCCTCACAAACTCCATGCCTTCCTTGAATCTCTTATGGCCCTCAAAAACTGATACTCGATTCATGCAAGATGGTCGAAAACTATTCTGAAGCATTCCATACGTTTCTGTGGCATTTTTCCAAGTTTAAAACATAATTTTATTGCATATCGTTCTTCTTAAATGTGCTCAGGTCCAGATTTCATTTTTGAAATTCACCAGCTGTAACAATCATGCTTTGGTAGGGTGTATTCCAATTCCTGCTGTAGCTGTATTTGAATGTGAAATCATAAAAAAAATGGTCTCTGGTTTCACAAGATGTATAGCAATAACATACTGGATTCTCAAGTGTCTACGACAGTTTTAAATGCCTGTACAAAAAAGTCTGGAAACTTATTGAAGGCACCACGTATCAGTTTATTCTAGATATATTAGACTATATCATAAATGTAGCAGAATATATATATATATATATATATATATATATATATATATATATATATATATATATATATATATATTCGTGTGTGCGTGTGTGTACTATATAGCATACCTATTATATACAGACCAAATCTTTCTGAAGGAGGGAGAAAGAAGTCGAAAATCTTCAGTGATTGATGACAAAATCCCATATGATATGATCCCCGAGGCAAGAACAGTAGAGTGTCAGAAATTATTCAAGATATCCAAGAAAGTAATAAAATTTACTTCAGGGCTAAGTAAAACAGGAAAGGGGAATGAACACTGTGAGAACAAATCGTAGCAGAACTAAAAATCCAAAGTTGCATATTTCAGAGATAAACATTTTTACGGCAACTCACTGTTAGGGCAATGTTTTCACAGAAATATAAAGAAAATTCACAGGAACTAGAAATTCTGAAACAATCTATCCGTATCCATTGTTAAGTTATTGGAATGTTATTTGTGATTGATGTGACATCCTTATAATGAAGAATCGCAGGAAAAAAGAACTTAGAGAATAAACCTGACCACTGAGGAAAGCATCAGAACACTTGGAGAAAAAAAAACAAACTATTCGTTCCTGGAGATATTACCACTGGGTATCATCAAAGAAATGGAGAGGAAAGAGAAAGTGAAAATAGGATACTTCTGAAGAAAAAACTTTCTCCAAACGAAAATTCACTGCAAAATCTAATCAATGGAATAAATGCCTTCGTAGAATACCCTATAAGATAATCTGGAAACTTATTAAAATGATCAAGAGAGAAACACTAACCTTTGCATCATATTATGAGGAGGAGGCAAAATGCCTTACGCCGGAGGAATCGTAGATATTCAATTGTCAGGAAAAAAGTTTTAGGAAAAAGAATGTTTTTTTCTTTAATCAAGGTCAATTTATTTTAGAGATTAACATTTTGAGTCATTTTCCGGACATTGTCATAATGATTAGAGTGTTCGCCAATGGCCCGGGAGACCTGGGTTTAATCCCCGGTCGAGCCATACCAAAGACTCAAAAAATCGTACTTGATGCTACTTTGCTTAACACTCAGCATTATGAGGTAAGGATCAAGGGTAAAGCGAAGCAATCCAGGGAAAAGAGTAGCGCCCTCTCCTACACCTCGGTGTAGCAGTTATCGAAAAGGGAACCTTTGGGTCACTCTCAACTAAGGTCGCCAACTTTACTTTTTACTTTACTGTAATACACATAGGAAATTCTTGTGGCTTTGTAGCTCATGTTCGGGACTGCAACATCGTTGTAGACGAGTTCCAACTCTATTTACACTATTACGTTCATTTTCGGATTGATCTCTTTAAGAAAGGCATGTACCCTCTTAAACGCTAGTTATGGGTTAAATAATACTAATGCTGTTATTCTACAATGATATATTTGGCTTTAAATTACCCATGAATGTTGAATACTATTAAACAAAGAAACCAAACGGAAATACACGCTTTATTATTTATAATATTATTCGCCACTAGTTTGTTCAGATAAATAAGTGTTTTTTTTTCGACTGTACATAATAAAACTATGTACCGATAAACAGATATCATCATCATCATCATCATGTCGTGCTGGTAGGACGGATATACCTGACCCTCTCTCGCCACTTTTCCCTATCGTTCATTGTCTCAGGCAGGTCTTCTGGACAACATTTTGTATCCTCACATAGTTGCTGAATGTATGTTCGTGCTTTCGCACGGTTATGTGTGGGGGTCCATAAGAGTTCATCACTTATGAGTTCGTCCCTGCTTCTCCAGCAGTGTCCTGATTCGTCTAACTTGAATAGTTTTCGTGATAGGAGGCATGTGGCCCATCAGTTAGTGTCTTGTCGTGTGTTGCCGCCAGGACTTGTTCAAGATTGCTCGCAGCATTCTTGTGTAATTGCCGTCTAGCTTCTTCTCCAGCCGTTTTGTTAGAGTCCATGTAGTGCACCCATATAGCAGTATCGATGCGACCGCTGCCTGGAAGAAACTGCGTTTCATTTTATCGGTTAGGTCTGATTTCCATATAATCGATAGCCTATTAATAGTTGTCCATGCTTTCGTTAACCTCGTGTCGATGTCCTTTTCGGTTGATGCGACGCTGCTTCCTAGGTAAGTGAATTTGTCTACTAGTTTAAGAGGGGTTCCATTTAGAGTGGAGATGTCCCCCGTTTGATTGTAGCACATATATTCCGTTTTGTATGCATCGACATAGAGGCCTATACCTGCGGCTGCTCGTTCCAAACTAAGCTGTAGTGTTTCGGCTTGGTTGGGTGTATTTGCCAGTATCGCTATGTCATCGACGTAGTCGGCGTCGGTGATTGTTTTTGCGGGGTACCTTCTGCGTCTTTTCTTTGTCAGCTCGAAGCCGTTCTCTCTGATTTTGTAGTGGCATAAATCATTACGTGGATGCCTCTCATATACGACGACTGCAGTTCAAAGGGGTAGACATCTGCCAACAGGTATCATGAAACTAAACTGCATCTAGTAGTGAGGCTCCTGTCTTATAGATTTCTGGAATTTTGAGTATTTTTCATTGATAATACTCCCAGGTCCACTATGACCGGGCGTGTTAGTGCCATTTAGCGTTTAATCTATATGTCCGATAGAACTGTGCAATTATTTAAAAGTGTTATTATTATTTTACTCCTTTGAGAGTTGTTCACACAATTGTAAGCTGATGGTTTTTCACTGGTGTTTGAGTGACAGCAAGTCTTCTCAAATTTCCAGCACTCTTCTCAGTATTCTGGCCGATTTAAAATGCTGAAGTTTGGATGGTCTTCTATTGTCGCAATTTTCCTGTCCCTGACCAATCCTTTGGCGATTATTGCAAGTGCATCAATTACAATTTGTATCCCCGCCACAATTATGTTTAATATTTTTTGTTTTCTCGCAAGGTCTAGATACTTACCTTTTTTCGCTTTCTTTTAATTTTACTCTGTGGTCTACAGCAATGGCAGAGTTCACTATTCAGCAGGCTCATTTTTTTGTTGACTATCACGTAGCTAGTCTTCTGGCCAAGATTAGGTGATGTGCTTGTATTTCAAAATCCCAACAAAGAAATTTTAGTTCGTTCATCTCAGTCTCCAGGCCTTATTCCATGTTGTGCATATACTACTCATTCATATGGTCAAACTAAAATTTCTTGAACTGGATCACTTTCCCAATTCACTCGTATCTACTACGAAACACTTTTTGATTTAATTTGTTGTATTAGCTTATGATATTATTGTTTGTTTTGTCTCTATCACCACATAATTTAAATTTCTAGAATTAATATTATTATTGATTTTATTTATCTATCTATCTATTTGAAACCATACAGCTGTGTGCAAATAAGATATGAATCCTGGATAAATAGAATTAATAGTGCTAAATAGCAATACTTGAAATCATTTAACTGTGTGCCAGAAAATGTGCTCTAACCACTCATTTAGAAATAAAGACAGCTACAAATCATTAGCTGACAAATTATATATATATATATATATATATATATATATATATATATATATATATAAACACAGTTTGACATTGATTAATTCGCAAAGTCTGATATGCAAATAAACACTGAGCAATCAAAGAAACAACCAAACCTCACATATAGTAACTGTAATTAAGGTACAAATTAAAAAAAAAAAGAACTAATCTTTTGAATTAAAGTATATTTGGTAAACCAGAAAAGATTATAATCTTTATTTGGCAGTTACGTATGAGCTAATTTTTATTCTGTATAATTACCGCGTTACCTTAAAAAAATAGCGAAATGGCACGAAAACACGAAATTCATAACACTGTTTACATTACTGGTCATGTCAAGACTAAAAAAAAAACGTTAAAATACTTTCTGAATTGCAGCGCCATAGAATCACGAGTAAAAAATCACATTTTTGCTAAATGTGTTTCTCCTTAAAGCAATACTTACATTTTTTTTATTGTTTCTTGTAAACTACAACTGGAGGTCCGCTTATATTGCCGTTTCGATAAAAGGACTTTAAGGGGTTGTGTTTATAAGGCAAATCAAAGGAAGATTTCGTAAGTTATTAAATCGTTTTATTATGATGCTTGATTCGATAATTAACCCCTGAAAAGTATAGAACTAAAAAAAAGAAGTGATCTACCTACATATTGCTACACAGATGAATGGAAATCCTGTTGCTATTAATCATCATCGTCATCATATCGCGCTGGTAGCACGGATATCCCTGACCCTCTTTCGCCACTCCTCCCTATCGTTCATCGCCCTAGGTAGGTCTTCAGGACAACATCCCGTATCCTCACATAGTTGCTGAATGTACGTTCGTGCTGGTCGTCCTGCTTTTGCGCGGCCATGTGTGGGGATCCATAAGAGTACATCTCTTATGAGTTCATCTCTGCTTCTCCAGCAATGTCCTGCATGTCTGGTTCGTCTAACTTGAATAGTTTTCGTGATAGGGGGCAGGTGGCCGTACAGTTGGTGTCTTGTGGGGTGTTGCTGCCAGGACTTGTTCAGGATTGCACGCAGCAGTCTTGTGTAATTGCCATCTAGCTTCTTCTCCAGCCGTTTTGTTAGCGTCCATGTAGTGCATCCATATAGCACTATCGATGCTACCGCTGCCTGGAAGAAACTGCGTTTCATTTTATCGGTTATGTCTGATTACAGCTAATTCATTCATATTTTTTGACGTAGTGGGTAAGGAACAACAACAACAATAACAACAACAACAGTAATAATAATGAGGAAAATGATTATAATAAAAATTGGAAATATATATATATATATATATATATATATACTAAGGAATACCGAAAGCAGAAAATAGTATACACAACAACTCGAACCAATAAAAGAAGACAGAAAATCTTGTACTTTTGGGATGAGAATATATACAAAATCATGAAGGAGTACTCATTACAGCCACCAGAAACGAAACTGAGAACACGATGAACAATAGAATGACAATAACTAGGAAACAAAAATGGGAAGGAAAACAACTCTATGGGCAGTTTAAACGACTAATAAACAATATCTCATACGACCAAACTTGGACATGGCTAAGAAAAGGAAACTTTAAGAGAGAAACAGAACCTCTCCTAAAAGCAGCACAAGACAGTGCCATAAGAACCAATCATAGCAAAGCGAGAATAGATAAGACACAACAAAATAGCAAATGCAGTCTATGTGGTGACAGAGTTGAAACCATCAATCATAAAATAAGCGAATGCAGCAAATTAGCACAGCAGGAGTATAAGGCGAGACACGACTGGGTCCGTAAGGTGATTCACTGGGAAATGTGTAAGAACTTTAAATTCGACCATACTAATAAATGGTATATGCACAACCCAGGACTTGTCCTTGAAATGCCACGTATAAACCCCTATGGGACTTTAACAAACAAACGGATTACCTAATCCCGGCCTATGCGGTGACAGAGATGAAACCATCAATCACATAATAAGCGAATGCAACAAATTGGCACAGAAGAATTACAAGGCTAGACATGACTGGGTTGGCAAGGTGATCTACTGGGAAATGTGCAAGAAATTTAAATTTGACCATGCCAACAAACGGTATATGCACAAGCAGCACCAGTCCTAGAAAATGACAAGAAACAAATTCCTGTGGGACTTTGATATACAAACGGATCACCTAATCTTGGCCAGAAGACCAGGGCTTATAATAATCAACAACAAAAATAAATCTTCAAAATTGTCAACTTTGATGTTCCAGCAGACCACAGAATAAAACTGAAAGAATGTGAAAAGAGATATCAGTACCTCGACCTTGCTAGAGAATTGAAAAAGTTATGGAACATAAAAGTAGCGATTGTGCCAATTGTGATTGGAGCTTTTGGCACGGTAACTAAAGAATTTTTAAAGGGCCACCAAGATTTAGAAGTTGGCGGCCGAGTGAAGACCATCCAAACAACAGCATTATTGAAAACGGCAAGAAAACTGAGAAGAGTCCTGGAGACTTGAGGAGACTTGCTGTGACTCAATCTCCAGGGAACGACCATCAGCTTACGCTGATGTGAAAAACTCTAATGCGTAATAATAATAATAATAATCTGGACCTGGCTAAGTAAAGGAAACCTTAACAGAGAAACGGATTCTCTCCTTATAGCAGCACAGGACAAGGCCATAAGCACCAATCATATCAAAGCGAGAATAGAAAAACTCAACAAATCAGTAAATGTAGGCTATGCAGTGACAGAGACGAAACGATCAATCACATAATAAGCGAATGCAGCAAATTAACACAGAAGGAGTATAAGGCGAGACACGATGTGTCGGCAAGGTGATCCACTGGGAAATGTGCAAGAAATTTAAATTCGACCATATTAACAAATGGTGTATGCGCAACACAGCATCTGTCCTAGAAAAGGACACACATAAACTCCTACGGGACTTTAATATACAAATGGATCACCTAATCCCGCCCAGAAGACCAGACCTTATAATAATCAACAAAACAAAGAGAATTTGCAAAATTGTCGAATTTGCTGTCCCGGCGGACCACAGATTAAATCTGAAGGAATGTGAAAAGACGGATAAGTACCTCGACCTTGCTAGAGAATTGAAAATGTTTTGGAACATGAAAGTAGCGATTGTGCCAATTGTGATGGGTGCTTTAGGCACAATAACTCAAGGATAATTAAAAGGCCTGGAGGACTTGGAAGTTGGCGGACAGGTAGAGACTATCCAAATGACAGCATTGCTGAGAACGGCCACAATCCTAAAACGAGTCCTGGAGACCTGAGTAGACTTGCTGTCACTCAGACTCCAGTGAAAAACCATCAGCTAACATTGACGTGTAAAACTCTAAGGGAGTAAATAATAATAATAACAAGAGTAAAAGGGAACTTACCGAATTGCGGACCTTGCTATCCTTGCTGACTACAGAGTAAAATTGAAAGAAAACTAAAAGATAGATTATTACCTCAACATTGCCAGGTAATTGAAAAAAACTGTTGATAATGGAAGTGACGGTGATAGCAGTTGTAATTGGTGCTCTTCTAACAGTCACAAAAGAATAGGTTCAAGGACTGGTGTTTCTTGGAAATAAGAGGACGTGTGGAAACCATTCAAACTACCACATTGTTGGAGATCGGCAAACTATTAAGGATATTCCGGGAGACTTGAGGTGATTTCCTGTCACTCAAAAGCCAGTGAAAGACCATCAACTAAAGCTAATGTGAAAAACTTGTTGACTTTGCTGTCCCGGCGGACCACAGAATAAATCTGAAGGAAAGTGAAAGAAGGATAAGTACCTCGACCTTGTTAGAGAATTGAAAAAGCTGTGGAACATGAAATTAAGGATTGTGCCAATTGTGATTGGTGCGTTAGGCACAGTAAGTAAAGGATTATTAAAGGGTATGGAGGACTTGGCAGTTAGCGGACGGGTAGAGACTATCCAAACGACAGCATTGCTGAGGACTTCCAGAATACTGAGACGAGTCCTGGAGACTTGAGGAGAATTACTCTCACTCAGACTCCAGTAAAAAACCATCAGCTTATACTGATGTTAAAAACTCTTGAGGAGTAAATAATAATAATAATAATAATCGAACAATTAGGGTACCTGAACGAATGATTCCTCTGTGGTGTTCAAAGAGTATCGTGTCACTAGATTTTCTTTTATCTAAAAAAAAAAAACATTGTTTTTCCATTCCTCGTAAAATCTTTTGGTGAACTTTAGTATTTTAAATGAAGAGTGTTTTTATTCCCAATTTTTTTTTCAGTTAAAATAGTTTGAAATCACGAAATAGATTTGTTTAAATTTACGGCGCTAAACTCTATGACCTATATGTTACTACAATGAAGGCTCTGTTTGAGGATTTAGAAGAAATGGGAAGGAAGGAAAAAATTATTTAGAATAGAACATTCAAGAATGTCACGTGATCTCTATTTCTCAGAATATATAAGAAAATACTCCCTCCTGCCACAATAATTAGATGTCAGGAATCGAATTGTAAGGGCAGATGAACGAATCTTCGCTGAGTGGTGTTCGAAGAAAATCGAGTCAGTTGAATTTCTTTATTTAAAAAAAAAACACTAATTTTCAGTTTCTCGTAAAATCTTTTGGAGTTACAATATACTACCCAGAATAAATATGATGAATCAAAATTACAACGTGTAACCCAGGCAACAAGTTTGGGTGTTATCGTCGGCAGGTGCTCTCCTGGTAGCCAACTTGGGAGACTCGATCGTCATCCTACAAATCTTGTTTTTTTGTTTTTTTCAGGTACACGAATGGTGAATTAAGGAACCACACCAACCACAGACGTAAACGCAAAACATGGACGAGGGAAGACAACTAACTTGCACAAAACAGCTATTTTACGAGCAACACCTCACAAAGAGGATATAGTAAAATAATGATATATTGAATATCCTAGTTATCTGACAGCAAACCAAAGATTTGGCGACCAAGTCAGAACCATAAAAAAAATTGGTTTTCTGACCTTTAAATACTAGAAATAAAACAGAAAATAAAGAATACGACAATAATTGTGTTCCAGACACATCAAGAATTAACAAACAAAAAATGCGAAAATGAACCGCCAACTTCGGAAAATTAAAACACCGCACAACTAAACAACGCACGACGAAACAATACAAAACAAACACTATCACAAGAACAAAAGGTAAATCTAGACATTTTTTATAGAATTAACAACAGTGAAAAGACTACCTTACCATCATTGAGAAACATAGAATGGAGAACAGTCAGACGGAAACGAATAAAATAAATCAAGTACAATCTTACATATCAACTTATAATCTAAACGAAGTCAATGAACTAATATATGCAGGGTAGAAATTAGTTTATGAGAAAACTGAGTACCCCTCAAAAAGCATGAAGACAAAATAAAAACCAGGATGGGAAATTCGACTGGAAACGCAGATAAAAAACTAGAAAGGCCGGCCAAAATCATCAAACAAAAGGAAGACGTTAGAATATGTTGGAACATATGTTTCAGGACGGTATTATAAAACTGGTGAAACGACGTAACCAATGAGATCATTTACTAAGATTAAATTATTTTCACACAAAACAGCATTGTTTATTCTTCCGTTCATCTTTTTCCTTCGTACATAACCAGCTAAAAACGAAATAATCTCTCCAGGCCACGAGCTTCACAGATATTTATCCAACAAAAACGGTTTAATAAAATGCAGAACACACGATGTAAAAAAAAAAAGAAGATGTACAACGGTGAATCATTGATTTGACAATTACAGAACAAAATAACTCAATGTTCTGTTTTGAAAACAACATACAAAATTGCATTTACCCGATACGGAACCGTGTGTTGCGTCAAGTAATGACATCATCTAAATCTCGAAAAATATTATCTCCTTGTTAGCCAAGTATCATGCCATTTTGTATGAATATTATTATCGCTAAAAACTTATAAAACAATCCTCAGTGTAATGAGTTTAAAAAAACATAATATTCTTCAGCAATCGACAAAAATTATAAGGCGATTTAAAAAAAAATATCATTTAACGAAAACACACAACTATGTCGGAACAGAAATAATGTTTCTTTGCTGCTCGTCCAATGAAATGTACGGGTTCATTTATTTCTTTAGCTACATACGATTTTATTCTCTTTTTTTTTTTTTGAAAACCTAAGAATAACTTTATCTCCGTCTTCCGTATTTATCACTATTCTTATTTTTGCAAAATCATTTCCCAAAGAAATTTTGTTCTGAGCATTCGTAGGAATTCTGATCTCTACTAATACACAAAAATATCTCCCATACTTTGATCCCAAAATAAATTATTTCGGTCGCCGTCCAAAAATAATTCCAAATTACATACTTCCCTGAATCCGTAAAAATTCCTCTTGTAAATCTGTGCCGTAACTTGGATCCTCACAACATGCTTCTTAACGCCGTAACTCGCAACCTCTTCATAGACCTCGAATTTTCTTTCTTCATGTTTTGTTTTGACGTAACAACAGCCATATTGCGTTAAGACGATTTCCTTCGAAATCCATGAAATTCTATGAAAAATTTTACAAAACCTTGGAAGAGAAATTATATTCAAAGTATTAAAATGAATTGGTACAAAGAATTAGCAAGGCGAAAGAAAACATTTTTAATACCATCAATTATCCACATATCATATCACATCGAACAAAAAATGAAATAAATTTTCTGATAATGACATTCTATCCAAATAGGTTTGATATTTTTTTTTCATTTATCATTAAAAAAAAAACGAAGTTTAACCAAAAAGTACTTGCAGCCAGGTGTCCATTTGACGTGTAATATATATTGAATTCATTCTGACTTAATATTTCTTTTCTTTTTCTATACTTTCACTTCCTTCATTACCACAGTTGAAAGCTATATTAAGCAATATCACTTCTTTTCTTTGTTCTACCTCTGTGCTTGTCTTGAGCAAATATCTTCAATTCGTAATGTATGCATTCTAGTTCTTCTGTCTCGTCCCTGCGATCTTTTCGTATCTTTTCTTTCCTTTATTTTCTTAAGTTTTTTGTCTGTCTTTTTATTACCATGTTGTTGTTCTTTTAAACTCATTTAAGCTGATGACAAGATAAGGGAGATGTTAAATGGTGAAGTCGACGAATGTTTAAGTACAAAATGGTTTTGTCGTTGACACAATTAGATCTAAGTGACCCACTGACAAACTTATTCTTTCAAAAAGCAACATGTTTTATTTAGTATGTTACTTTTTAAACCAGTAAAAAACATTAGATACGTGGAGTAGTTTTCATAGTTCTCAATGGATGAAACAATTGTCCTTATTGGTAAACATTTTTTTTCTTATGTTCTAAATAAGTTAACACTTCACTGTCTAGGTGCCAAATGTTACTTTTCGAAACTGTCCCAGTCTCATACGACTGCCAGTGGAGCTTATCTGTTTGACATTTTGATCTTTCCCTGTTGGTCATGACTGACATAATTAGTCTCTGATGTCGCTCTTGATAGGCCTACTGCTTTCAAATAATTTCACGCAATTCAAAATTTACAATGAGCCACTGAAAGAAAATACACCAAATATTAAATAATATGATATACACCATTCTATTACCATCGTTGTCATTTGAATCTTATATAAACATAAACAAACTTCCTATATATATATATATATATATATATATATATAGGGTTGTATATATATATATATATATATATATATATATATATATATATAGGGTTATCGTTTTATAGTATGATATTTGTTACTGCCTTCCACTAAACAGGGCTTGACACAAGGTCAAAATGCCTAAGGCTGGTTAAAGTGGGGATAAAGGGGAAAGGAAGATCGGGAACGACCCGAGACTCGAACCCTGCTGGTCATTGACCCACTAAGTGCAATGTGGGTCTAAAGAGTCAAGCAGTATCACAGACCTAAATCTAGATCCGGGCATGTATGCCAAAATATAGCTTGAACTAGACCGTGAGGTCTAGTGCTATACAAGGGATGCACAGGAGTCATAAAAGCAGCTCGCCCACCCGACGGTGGCCCAAACAAACTTGGGGGCCTTTCGGCCTCGAAGCTGCCATTGATTCCGATACCCCATCCAACACAAATGCCAGATGGCCCATCAAAGGTCAGGTTAGTATCGTTTTATAGTACATGAACAATTCTAATGTACTTTATGTCAAGTTCGTCCGAGGGCAGTTGTTCGAATATAAGCGTAATTATACAACTGGACTTCCAACTCCATTACTATGATCACTCAGTATAGTATATTATCCACTATCCCAACAAGATTCCCTTTCTCTATATATATAGATTTGTATAAAAATTAAAAAAAAACATACCCAACCACCTACACAGAGAGTCACAAACACAATTATATATGTGTGTGTGTGTGTGTGTGTGTGTGTTATATTCATTATACTTTACAACGCAAGACATACAGAATGTTTAACGACTGAGTGAAGATTTCTACCCATCAAATCACCATATTTGCCAGGATAGGCTTTATATCACACAAAAATAAAACATTATCTACATAATATACAACAGGAAATATCGTATAAAAATAATAGAAATGTAACTTAGGAAGGCGTCAGTATCAGATTAAAAAGAAAACGACGTCTGAAACTGAAGGCTCCAAAGTTCATAATTTAATATTGAATCAAGAAATGAATTCCGTCACATGAATACAAATATATCCAGACAAAGAGGTATACATACAAGCACATGTGCATGTATATCGAGACACATTTTTGCGAAAACAATAATCGACAAGAAGCTAATATTCATAGAGCCTACGGAAAGAAAACTACGGGATATTCATTTATAACACGCATCACACCTATATATATATATATATATATATATATAATGCGTGGGGGGTGAAATATTTCGTCGAGAACGTCGTATGTGTAACTAATAAAAAAGATGATTACACACGTATTGTCAATTGTGCTTGTGAGAGAATAAAGTAAATTCTTCTTTCTTGGTCGTGCATGTTCAGCCAAATTTCCTGTCTTGACTTAACAATAGCTCAGTCTTGAATGATGAAATCAGTCAGTTTCAAATATATATTGGCCTCGTCATGCATATTTGTCAAGCATCGTGTATTTCCAGTTTCTTAAATCCAAGTTAATGTAATTTAGAAGATCATTTGTTTCAATTAACAGGGAAAAAGGGACCTGACATATAATGGATTTTTTTCTGCTAGCTGACAAAAGAGAGAAAGTAAAATATGGCAACCTGCTGGACAAATACTTGGAACTTGCCAGATATCGGAAAAAGAGGTTTAGTTTAGGTTTTGTTTGGTTTCTATTTCTAAATGTCATATCGACTTTCATGGGTTATCTAATTCCCAAGCCATTCTCATAGAAGACTAGCAATGATACTATTTAACTCATATAAGGGGTTGGATAAGGGTGTTCAAATATTTCACAAGTGTATTAGTCCGAAAATTAATGGACACTTGGACTCTTCCTGGAGGAAATTGTGTAACATGAAATCAACAGTAATATCAGTCTTAGTAGGGCCCCGAACCTAGAAAAGAGAATTGATAGATTCGAGATTAGATAAGGAATGGAAACCATCCAGACTACAAGATTGAAAAAAAATCGGCAAGCATACGTTGAAGAGCCTTGCCGTCTGTTAGGCTCCCATCTAAAAAACATCGTTTGATTCTTATGTGAAAAACCCACAAAGCGTAAAAATGGCCCTTGCAGAAAAAAAGGTTGTTGATCATGAGTGTAACAGTGATACTAATTTGTTGGCTTGGAATTGCCCCCAAAGACATGGAAGAGAACTAGAAGAATTCGAAACCAGCGGAAGAATCGAAACCATCAAGAGTACAGCATATTTGAGATTGTCCAGAATATTCTGGAGACCAGAATATATTTGTTATCACTCAAATTTAAGAGAAGGATCACCAGCTGACCCGAGTCTGAAAAACGAGAAATTTACAAAATAGTAATGATCGAGATCGTCCTGAATACTGAGAAGAATCCCGGAGACTTGAGAAGACTCACTGTCACTCAAGCTCTAATGACCAACAATCAGCTAACAATGATGTGAAAAACTCTCAAGGAGTAAATACTCTAGGGAGAATGCAGAAAGACTTACCGACAACCATATACAAAGGAAGCAAAAAAAAAAAGAAGAAAAATTGGCGCAAAATAAAGCAACAGAGAGAACATAAAGAGCCTAACTGGATAATCCACGTGAAAAAAGAGTTACAAGGACTTGAATAATGTCTTCAAGCAAAAATACACCTCGATTCACTGAGATTAACATACAAAAAATACGAAATTGGAAAATGCACGGCCATGATGGCATACATTAATTCAGGTTTTAAAAGTTCGCTTCCATATATGACAGACTGGCAATCGAAATGAATAGATGATTCGAAAAAACAGCTATACACGAATGGATGACCAAAGGAAAGATCACCTTAGGCCAAAAAGACCTAACTAAAATAACTGAAACTAAAAACTACAGAACAGTAACTTGCGTTCTGGTGAGGTGGAAAATACTAACACAGCAAATTATGGAGAATATTTACTACTCACTAATAAGCCGCATAATTTTCACGGAAGAACAGAAAGATGCTGCAAAGGAACCAGAGGGACAAGAGACCTTCTATATATTGATCAACATATCTTCAATAAGAGCAAAACAAGACAAAAAATGTAGATATGGTATGAACTGACTTCAAAAACGCATTTGATATTGTCCTGCAATCCTGGATAGTAGACAGTCTGGAAATATATAAGGTTACCGACAATGTCATAAAGTCTATTGAGAAAATCATGAAAAACTCGAGAGTAAAATTGACAGCAGGAGGAAAATGATTAAATGAGGGGAAAATTTAGAGAGTCATATTTCAAGAAGATTTTTGGATATTTACTTGATGACATATTTGATATCTGTTGATTAAGTTGCTGAAGCCGAACCATTGTTGAAAACAAAACCAGGAAATACATTGGTACATAAAGATGCAGGTGGTCTCGACAGAAATACCACTTGAAGTGCGTGTGTGGCCTACTAGAAGGAAGCAATAGCAATAAGCCCATTCATTATAACAAATAAAAAATACATAAACATCCAAATAGACATTAAGGGTAGAAAAAAGGAATACAGGAGATAAATATTCATGCTTAATGAAATGAGTAAGGGCGTCAAATTGAAAACTCAGAAGTAAGACAAATTAAATGAAAATATGAGATAACATGAATTTATAAAATCACTATAATTAAGGAAAAATTGCCCAACATTCAAAGCATAGTCAACTCTTATCCCAAGATATGTAAAATGAACCAAATTCTTTAAGTACAAGAAACAAATTTGCGAGACGACTCCACACATTTTTATTCAGAAAAAGGAACTGAGGCAATATATCGAAAGGTAACCTCTGCGATTAAAGAAATGAACACACTTTGTTGTATTACATGGAACCATAAGAAATTGCAAAACTAATTAAAGTAAGTTTGACAGAAAAAATAAAAATACAGTTATAAAAAGATTGAGCTACAAGTGTACCAATATATAATTAAATAAGAGATTATAAAAAACTAAAACGCCTATATAAATGGATGTCATCTACATAAGATGAAACAAATAAAATTTGGCTCCTCCACCAAACATCTACATATCAACCAATGGTGACAAGTCTTTCAGAAATCATTAAATAACATGGAATAATAAGTGATTGTCTCACAGAAAAAGCATCGTAACTACTACTATAGAAAAAAACACACCCCAAGGAAATAGCAACACATCACATGTCTATCCACCTATAAAATGATGTTATCGATTCTAAAGGAAATAATAATCAAATTCATAGAATATAAAAATGTATTTTCTTAAGAACAAAATGAATGCAAAACAGTATCATTTCGCTGCAATGATCAGCTCATCATAAACGAGATAATTATGGAGAATAGTTAATCCAGATAAAATTGATTGATTGCAAAAAGCGTTCGATAGCATATCCCACGAATAAACTCTATAGGTTCTAAACCTTTTTAAGATATTTTTAGTATTTAGCAACATTCCTAAAATACTATATGGAAAGGTGACATACAAACCTCTGAATAATCCATGAAAAAGCAATGCTTGAAACTTATATTCTGAACATCAACAACAGAATTTTGTATTGAGACCCATACTCTACATTTTCTTAGTTATTATATCTCTGTTCACAGACCTTACACACGTAAATTATTGATATACAACTACTACTAAAAACAAACCATCTATTTTCTCTGGGCAATTAAAAATTATATGCAATTTATATATATATATATATATATATATATATATATATATATGACGATTTAGAAGCTCTACTGAGCACAGTGAGAAATCTTTTGACGATATACGAAAGAAAAGTGGTCTGAACAAATATTTGAAACTCAAATTTGAAGAAGACTCGTTAGTAAAGTATATTAACAAGATGCTAGATATAAGCCCGGGCATAACAAAGTTTAAATTCAAATAGAAAAAAGACTTATGAATTAATGAAAGGAATGCTATCTATATTATAAAATGTATTTAAAATGGGGAAGAATTCAAGAGACACACACAAAATATCAGAGTAGTTTCAATTAACACACTAATAGTAATAGTATTGATATACAAGTGTAATATAATAAACAGGACGTTAGCTGAAAAAAAAAATTGGATCCGAGATTTAAGTAACTAATGACCAGCCACAGAATAAATCTCGCGAAAGCAGATATAGAACGTGTCTACATCGGGAGAGAAAATGATGGAGTAGGCTTAATTCAACCAGAAATGGCGTACAAAACACTACTACAGGATTAAAGAAATATTTTGACGCTACCACTGATTGGATCTACAGTTTGTAAACTCACTCGGGAAATAAAACAAAATAAAATTAACGAAGACTGCAATAAATTTGATGAAAGACTCCATCACACACTGGATGAAATAGACATAAAAGATGAAACAATAAAGATAAGAAAAACTTAAAGAAAGAAACTAAATCACAAGGAATCAATCAATTAAAAACGCCTGGAAACAAAAATCTTTACGTGAACGATACTTTCAAAGTATTAGAAATGCTGATATAGATGGCATCATCATCATCATCATCATCATCTCTTAGTGTTGACAGTACGGATTTCCCTGACTCTCTCTGTTACTCTATCTCCCCAACAATCCCTATCATCCTTCACTCCTACCATGTTATTAAGACTGCATTCAATTTGATTACAGAGCAGTCGAAAGCCTTTGTTGGTGAGCCAACACTAGCGTGTCGATCTGATGGTGTCAATGAAGGAACGTCACTGATTATTACGTCATGTTGGATTGAAGGAGGAGGAAGATTAATGAGTTTCAATACAGGACCAAGGCAAACTAACTTACATGAAAAGAAAATATCACACCCAATATGTCAACTGCGAACAACAAATGAAACTGATAACCAGTAATCCAAAAACTGAATATAAGGAAAGGCATGAGAAAATGGGACATTATAATCTTATGAATATACTTAAGTACTATAAAATAGTAAAACCTAAATAATCCTATTAAAACTAACCAGAACCAAAAACAGAATTCAAATAACCAACTATTCCTTGAGGATTTGCGATCCACACTGACCGAAATATTAAGATCAAGAGACCAGATATATTTGTTAAGGATTATTAAAGAAAATCGTAGCTTCAAATTGGGATGATAGTACTAATTGATCAATCAAATGATATAACAAAATAAATAAATAGAGATGGAAATGGAAGTTGAAATAAAAAATGGCACCTTAAAACAACCACCGTACCAGTAGTAATGGGAGCGCTGGAAATGATCAAGAAAAGAACAGATAAACGCATTAAAAATACTGGGCAGTCCTTGGCTGTTGGGACGACCGAATAAATGCATTTTGCAGAAGTGCTCATCTCATATATAGATTACAATCAGTGTCAATGAAAAAATAAAGCATGATGTAACACTACAGGTCTCAAATAGACGTTGGTAAATACTACTACACCATATAGACACTTGCACTATCAAAATTCTAACGGGTCTATGATTTTAGCACTACACCTTAAATATTAGTCGGTCCCTGGTTATAATCTCACCGTGAGAAAAAAAGTAACGAACGCACAAAACCTTGTCCTGGTTTGTGAATACAAAAGTTTATATCGTTACTACACCTCTTAGAAGTCGTCGAGAGGGCATAAACAGAGTGTGAAAAATGAGACATCGCTTAAGCTAGATGCAGACAAATATAAGTTCTGAGGAGAAAGAGTTGGCACAGAGCGTTACTTTATCTTTCACGTTTTCTCTAGTTTTCACACTGGCTGGCTTGTTTGTTCAGTCTTCACGGCTTCGACGTGGGTGTGTGATCCTTTAACTGAGCGCACTTCAAAATGAGTCCGTAATTTTCTGTCGTCTTCACATCGTCGCGTCTGGGCTTTAACTGACTTTTTTTCCAGTTTTTCCGTTTGAGTTTCTTCCAGCCAGTCAGAACCCATCGCCGATTTGCTGCTGATGCATTTCGACTTTTAACCAGGGCATCTGCATGTATCCCAACCAAGAGTTGAGGAACTTTCCCGTTCATATTCCCATTTCTTTCGTCCTTATAGCCATTAACTCTCTTTCTCTTTCACCCCTTCTCCCTCTCTCCTTTTCTCACTCCACTCTCTCTCTCTCTCTCTCTCTCTCTCTCTCTCTCTTCCTGCTTGCCTCGATTCTTTTTCTCAAATATTTCCCTTTCCTTTCCACTTTCCCAAGGCCGACCAGTAGATCTCGACAGAAAACAACTCACAATCAAATCGACCAACTGCAGTCATGAATTATTTTACACTCAAAGTAAAAATTGAACATAAAATGCATATCACCATTACTTCACCTTAGTCTAGGTCATGGTTCGAGTCCTGATAAAAGAGTAAATACAACCGAAAATGAAGCGAAAAAGTAAATCAAAATAACTATGATAATTAATATAATTCGCTAATTATCCATGGAATGTTCCCCGAGGAACGGAAAGGATGCCGCAAGCGGACCAGAACAGGGGAGCTACTAAATATCGATCAACGCATTTTCAAAACGAAACGGGGAAACCTAGCCCTAGAGTAAACTGACTATACAAAGGCAAATAATATAATCCCAAAAGGCTGGATGATAGACTCTCAGACGTTCTCAAAAGGTATTAAGATATCCAGCAAAGTCATATCGAAAATACCATAAAAAAACTGAAGAGTTGAAGGAACTGCAGAAAGAAAAATATTCTCTCAGGTGATAATCCAGATCGGAAACTTACAGGGAGATCAGCTATCATAACTACTACGTATAATAGTAAGGATACCACTTGATATACTTAGTAAATGCACTGGTGGATACAAAATTCGTATATGACAAGTAAAAATCAACCACTTAATCTGCATGGACATCAAACTTTTGCCAAAAATAAAAAAGAATGGAAACCCTAATACATGCAGTGAGCATATATGTAATGTAATTGAAGGTCCCATTGTAAATTGAATGAATATATAGATAAATAAAGCTAACAGTTCTTGCCGAATAACAAGGCAGACGTACTCGTGGTAATTAAAAATGACTAAGAAAAACGGGATGTCCGAAATCTCGTGCTCATGCACAAGCGGAAAGAGGTTTCTGCTCCCGACATGACAGGTGGAAGTGAGAGGACAATTTTAGTTCTTTCGATAGTAGGAAACGAGCCTAAAAGATGTAAGAAGAAAGTTTACGAGGTCCAAAATCTGGGGCACCCCAGTGGAGATATTAGACCCAGTATACAAGCATGTTAGAACCAGGAAAAATCCAAGATCCCTGTCTTTTCATCTTTTTCTCACTAGGGTAGGATGCTTATAATTGTCTAGTAGACGCAGTGGTCACATATTTCCATACTTCGTTTCACTTTCGACAGCTACTAGCTTCCTAGTAGTAAATAAAACTTTGGCATATGTTTAACAGTTTCGCGTTTGTCAACCTTGTTACCATGGCAAGGTCATAACGGGGGGCTAAGATCGCTTTAGTGCAGCTATGGTACATATACAGTCAGGAAATACAGAGAGCATTTGGAGTAGAGAAATGCACCATACTAAAAATGAAAAGCGGAAACGGAAGGAATAGAACTACCAAATTACAAAAAAAATTGGAACGCACTAATCAAAAGAAACTTACAAATACTTGGTAATTTTGGAAGCGGCTCGAAAAAACATTTCGAAGTGAAAGAAAGAATAAAAAAGCATACATCAGGAGAACGAGAAAACTACTCAAAACCAAACAACATAGTTGAAATCTCATCAAAGCGATAAAAACCTGAGTGGTTTCCTTTGTAAGATTCTCAGGACCATTCTTCAAGTAGACTATGAAAGGACTTAAATAAATGGATCAGAGAAAATAACTCTCATGATGATGAATTACAGAGACGACGCAGGCAGAATGTATGTGTCAAAAAAATAAGGAGGGAGAATACTCACCAGAATTCAAGATTACATGAATGCATCGATACAACGACTAGAAGACTACATATTAAAGCGCGGAGGAAGACTGATTACAGCCATCAGAAACAGTACAGACAACACACGCATCAACAGAGCAAAATAACCAGAAAACAAAAATGGGAAGAAAACAACTGTATGGATATTTCAAGTGACAAGGAAGGGAAACAATCAGCAGGTTAACCCTCTTTAATCCAAAGCTACATTAAGAATCTTATGCAATTTCAGTGCTAGCAAATACGCTGCTTCTCTGTCTTTTACTCCCCTCAGAACATTTAGTGATATTTATTGAAAAGGAAAAAATTACAATCATCATAAATTATCACTACTATAAACAGTTCAAATGCTTATCTTCTTGCTAAAGAATCATACACATATGAGATAAGACAATAGTGGATCAGAGTATGGAGCTGTTTTTTCTTAGCATTTATGCTTATCAATGACCTTTTCTTTTATCTGAAAAGAGTTCGATTCCCACGATATCTTTCACAAAATATTTTGCCTAACAAAAACTTTTTTTTTCGTTATGTGCCTATATTTTATTCGAAGAAAGTGACCGTGTTATCAAAATTGTGTTTTTACAAAGAATGATACCGGACTGGTCTCTTCCTTCTGAAGAGAACAACTGGATTACTGATCTTTTCGAGTCAAGATACTCTACAAATTTCTTTGAAAATTTGCAAATTAAAATGATCAAATTGATATTTATGCTTACAATAAACTATCACAACAATACCTGCCAGAGTGTAGAGTGAACTAAACAACGTAGAGATATCAATATCTCTGCTTATGAACAGATCATTAAATTGATTAAGTAATGGACTTATTTTAATGGCTTGTAAACTGGTCTTGGGTTATTTTATAGTAGAAAATTCGGAAAATGTGTACCTTGTAAATTCATATTTCTATTCTATGTAATTGTTTCTTCAGAGTCTCTTTTTACACACAAGTAATTGCAATCAAGTATTCGTTTCTAATGCAAATATCCACATAGTTGGGTATTTTCTCGCATTACAATCTGTTATTAATCATTATCTTTGAAATTATTTTTTTTTTTGTATTTAATAATAAACATTTGCTTTTATGCAGTTATAGCGTCTCAAGTAAATAATAATCTTAATGAAATATCATCTATTCAAGTAACTATGTTAAATAAAATCATTTTCAGTTATATGCCATTGAATTTTCTTATTACATACAAACAATTTTAAGCATATCTATTTTACACATAGATGGTTCTTAATCAGTACTATTAAATCCATAAATGGTTCCTAAACTGTACAATTAAACCCGAGTAAAATTTGACCTTGAGTGGGTTAGATTTTACTCGGGTTTAATCGTAATGAAAGTGAACAGTATATTCCAATGGATTTTTGAATACGAGTCTCTCTATCGGAGTGGTTAAATGAAATGTACAGAATAACCCTTTTTCTTTGGTGGGTATTACCCTTTAAAATGGATACAGCGAGCGTATTCAAATCCCCACTGACAGGGAATATCATTAGATTATCATACAATCTAACCTACAATCTATTAGTTTACTTTTTCTATCTGAGTTTTCAATACCCTTGTTTAATTTACTATCACTGGCAATTTTAGATATTAAATATGCAAAAGACTTGAGTGCTTGAGAGTTACAACATCTACATACACTTTTGGATTTTTTGATTGGGGAAGATTATTAAGTCGAAGAGTATATATATATATATATATATATATATATATATATATATATATATATATATATATGTCTTTTTGATTAAATCATTGAACAAAACATTTCTGAGGATGATGACATATTTATCCGAATGGGAAGATTATCTTCAGCAGGAAAAATCCAGAGAATAAAATACTGTATATCTTCATTCATTTCATTTGCTTTCTTTAATGACATATCAAACTGCGTAAGTTATTAATACCAATGATAACTTTGTAGAAAAACAGTACGTGTACTATTTTACCCATATCAAGTAGATAAGCGTGTCCGCACATTTCCCCAAGAGTATTAATCCGAAAGTGAACGCAATAGCGCAACTGGAGTTCGAACTCACTAACTTCTAAGCTGCAATCAAGCAAATTAGCCTACAGGTCACGAGGATTCCCCGTCTATTCTTTTATATGAGATTAATCTTTTCAAAGTTTTTTGATCCGATATTTCTTATATCTCAAATTAGATGTAAATATATTTTATGTTGTCACTGAGCTAATTTTTCTGAAAGAAAATAAACTGCAAGGAACAGGAGAAAGCACACAACCTGTTATTTACTTCTTTATTTTTATGTTGCTACAACTAAGATCGCAAAATTTCTCAGACGGTTCACTGTTTTAGAAGACATGTGTTTCATGACTTAGTGAATCAGTTTGATCACGTCAACCGCTTGTCTAGGATGACAGTATTTTTTCTTTCAGAATATCGCTCAAGACATGGTGTTGAATGCCTTTGTTAGGTCAACAAAGACTGTGAAAAATTGCTTATTCTGCTCTTGAGCCTTTCCCTGCAGATGCCGACGGCTGGCGTTCATGTCAACTGTGCCACAACGTGACTGAAGAACACAGTGATATCCAGGCTAGATTTAGTCAACTAGTTTCTTGATGCAATGCGAAACCAGATAAGTGCAGCTTTTATGAAAGTTTGATAAAAGAAATATAACTTGATTCTGGCATCATTTATATATTTCTCCTTGTCTTATTGTATATATATATATATATATATATATATATATATATATATATATGAGGTGTGTTAAAGAACAAAACAGGTTCAGAAAATCCCCCAGCCTAAGGTTGAATGTGACTCAAGGTCAATTTTAAGCTGAGAAGAGCTTACCTTCTCCAAGAATGTTTTGTTTATCAAGGCTAAAAGAGTAAGTTTGGCCTACAATTTATCGATAGCTGGGAGGAAGAGGAAATCATTCTATTATATATTAAAAAAAATGACTTAATTTAAATTCTATAGGTTAAAATTAATTTTATTTTAAGGCTTCAGCCTCATAAATGCTGATAAAAAATATACATCTACACCTATTGAGATATACATTTGCATACATACATATACACACACCCAATCTCAAGTACATATTGATATATATATATATATATATATATATATATATATATATATATATATATATATATATATATAAATAAAATGAGAGAGAGAGAGAGATTGAAAGATATAATTTTGGTCCATAAAATACCGTTCACAATGAAAAACAATGCAGATGAACATCTCAACGTTGTCAAATGCTAAAGAGAATAAAACCTGGATGAGGATTTACGAGTGAATATCACGTTGTTGATCCCCCAGTGATACAGTAATGGGAAATGTCAATACAAACTCACCAGAGTATAGTCAAAGGGAAATTCTGAGTCGTGAGTTTTTATCGTTGCAGAAGGTACCCCGCAAAAACAATTACCGACGCCGACTACGCTGATGACATAGCGTTACTGGGGAATACACCTAACCAAGCCGAAACACTACTGCATAGTTTGGAACGAGCCGCAGCTGGCATTGACCTCGATGTCAATGCACACAAAACTGAATATATGTGTTATAACCAAACAGGCAACATTTCCACACTAGACGGAATCTCTCTTAAACTAGTAGACAAATCCACCTACCTAGGAAGCAGCGTCTCATCAACCGAAAAAGACATCGACACACGACTAAAGAAAGCAAGGCCTGCTATCGATAGGATCTCGATCATATGGAAATCAGACCTGACCGATAAAATGAAACGCAGTTTCTTCCAGGCAGCTGTCGTATCGATACTGTTATATGGATGCACTCCTTGGACGCTAACTAAACGGCTGAGGAAGAAGGGAGACGGCAATTACACAAGAATGTTGCGAGCATTATTGAACAAGCACTGGCGGCAACACCCCACAAGGCACCAAATATACGGACACCTGCCTCCCATCACGAAAACTATACAAGTTAGACGAACCAGACAAGCTGGACACTGCTGGAGAAGCAAGGACGAACTCATCAGTGATTTACTTCTATGGACCCCCGCAGATGGCCAAGCAAAAGCAGGACAACCAGTTCGAACATACATAGTGCAGCTATGTGAAGATACGGGATGTAGCCCTGAAGACCTGCCAGAAGCGAAGAATGATTGGGAGAAGTGGCGAGAGAGGGTCAGGGATATCCGTGCTAGTGGCACGACATGATGATTTATATATATATATATATAGTCATCCACAGACAGATCTGTTTCGTTCTATCAGAACTCATCAGTGTGGCTAGACAGTAGCTTCCCGAAGCTGGGATCGAAACCCGGTTGACTCGTACGCCAAGCCAAAGCTTCTAACCATTCAGCCACGAGGAGCGATTAGCTGCGAAGTAAATTTTAAACGGTTATGAATCACAATTACAATTGTTTACATACATCCGTTCAACGGCTGCCGAGACCTCAATTCATATACGAAGAGGCTTGCAATAGACGCTAATGGCAACACGATTACTTTGGCCTTGCCGGACGCGTGTGGGCTTCGGCCCTGCGACTGGGCCCACCTTAAAAACGGCCTTGTGCCATATTCGTACGTTGGTGGGATGGATGATAAATAATCAGAGATCTTCGGATCTTTCCTCTCAAATTGTTGGGTTGCATTCGGTAGGCCGGTTTATCTGTGGGCGGTTCTGCTGGGTGTGATTCGGCACTGGAGAGTTCCTCCGGCCTCAGGGGGTCATCCCCCCAGGATTTTACCCCCTTCGGAGGTTTGGGTTTATTGCTTGGCGCCTGAGGCGCCAAAAAAAGGGGAATGCCGACGAGGTCGAAGGTATTTTTGACCTTGCCGGACGCGTGTGGGCTTCGGCCCTGCGACTGGGCCCCCCTTAAAAACGGCCTTGTGCCATATTCGTACTTTGGTGGGACGTATGATAAATAGTCAGAGATCTTCGGATGGTCTCAGGAGCCGCTCTTAGCGATCTCAAAAAGGCTCGAATCCTACGTCACGTGGTGCATTCGCCTTTGACATCACATATTTATGCACAAACGGTCCTTTTAAGGGCCATATGAGGTCATCGTCTGCGGGTCGGAGCACCTCTAGCAGCCTTAATTGGCTCGCCGAAATAGACGGCCCGGAGGCAAACACGAAGAGGGATTCTAAGACCAGCTGGTCTTAACCCTCGCTCGGTTCCGCTAAGCTGCGCAGCGCTAATAGCACGGTTCAGCCTTTAGCTACCGCTTCACTATCTGCGCAGCGCTAAGATAACGCCCATCTTAGCATTGGCCTCCTGGACTGTCCGCTCGTTTGTGCAGAGCTCACCCTTAGCTCCCGTCCGATATGCCCGTACGGCTTTGACACAGCAAAGCCTTCGCTATCGTCCGACCGTCCGTACAGCTTTGGCACGACAAAGCCTTAGCTAGCACCCGATATCGTCCGCACGGCTTTGACACGGCAAAGCTTTCGCTCCCGTCCGATACGTCCGCACGGCTTTGGCGCGACCCAGCCATAGCTATCGTCCGCACGGCTTTGACACGGCAAAGCTTCAGCTATCGTCTCGTTACGTCCGCACGGCTAGGTGGCACGATAAAGCCCTAGCTTCTCTCGACTCGTTCGTTCGATCTCGTCTTTACTAAGGCATGGCAAACCTTAACCACGGTCTCCGACCTTTCACTTGGTCCGAAACACTAAGACATGGCTCAGTTTTAGTCACTAGCTCGCCCGACACTACACGACCAAGCTGCCATAACTGAACTCGACCTCGACGCTCCTGCAAGGTACCACGCAATCCACGTACGACTCGCTGTTACGGACTGTCCTACCACTGCAACACCTGGCTCACGTACGACCCACTGTATGAGCCAGCAACCGGATCGACACACCCTCGGTTAACTCAACATGCCGTCATAATCAGGGATATCGATCTACCAACTACGACCGACACCAGCTTCCTACGATGATAATCCTGCACCATTCTACGACTCGTCCGACCTCAGCTTCCAGCTACGATCATCCAGCTGCATTCTACGACTCGTCCGACCTCAGCTTCCAGCTACGATCATCCAGCTGCATTCTACGACTCGTCCGACCTCAGCTTTCAACTTTGATCATCCTGCTGCATTCTACGACTCGTCCGACCTCAGCTTCCAGCTATGATCATCCAGCTGCATTCTACGACTCGTCCGACCTCAGCTTTCAACTACGACCATCCAGCTGCATTCTGCGACTCAACCTACGCCAGCTGCATTCTGCGACTCAACCTACACCAGCTGCTTGCAGCTAACATCAAGCTGTGCTCATCTACGTCTCAACTATACAAGCTATCAACGTTAGCATTCTATCTGAAGACCATATTCGACCATCACGGACTTTACACACGTTTGTAGATCTGCCAATAAATTGTCATTTGTTATATTTGTTACCTCGCCTTTGTTCCTTCATTGTCTTTGGCTGTCACTTACTCACACGCATTAAACTTAATTCATTTGCGGGGTCTACATGCTTATCAGCTCCGTAACATAATAGTCTCTCTAATCTTAAACTATACAATCTTTTTTCGTGTTTATTCAAATAGTCATGATTAGTCATTTTTAAGCATTATCTTATAGAAATTACGTATTAAAATACAATTAGGTAATATTGTTGTATTTAATCAATTCAGATGATCCACTTACATGGACCTTTTTACATATGATTAAAAAATACGAATATTTCAAAGATCTTTGGATTTGGTTTGGTTTGTTTAGGTTTATGGCATATCAACCTTTGTAGGTTATTTAATGCCTAATCCATTTTTAGACAAATAAACAGTTCTATTTCAGACAATTCAGTTTAGTGTAAGTATTATTTTTTTTGGCACACAGTTTAATGTACAAACACTTCTAGTTCAAAAAATTCCGTTTAACGTATGTACACTTTCTATGAAAAAATAGTTCTATTTCAAACGATTCAATTTAGCTACAAAAACATTTCCATTTCTAACAATTCAGTTTAGAATAATTACGCAGTTTAAATATCAAAATAGTTCTATTTAAAACAATTCAGTTTAGTGTAAGTACAGTTTCAATGTCAAAAACTGTTCTATTTCAAACAATTCAGTTTAGTATACAAAAACAGTTCCATTTTTTACAATTCACTTGAGCATAAGTTCGCAGTTTAAAAGAAGTACACAGTTTAAATTAAGTACGCAGTTTAAATGTCAAAACATTTCTATTTCACTTAATTCACTTTAGCATAAGAACACAATTTAATTCTATTTTACCCATAGATAGGGCCATACGACTCCAAGCTAGAGTGAAACTGGGAGCGATGGCAATGAAGGATAATCTGCTTTCTCTAAAGCTTCAGCATTGTAGGAGCTTCACCATCAGATTGTTTAGTGTCATATACATGACACTTGTTTGGGAGAGGTCTTACTCCGCTGTAGAATCAGTCGGAGTATTCAACAACCTCAGCCGACTGAGCTAAAAGAGCTTTGGAGTTATAGCAGTAACATTGACGATTTATAAAGCATATCTTGGTGTCTTATACGACTGATGGTCAGTTATTTTTAACATACTAAAAGACAAATATTTTATTTTAAAATTAATCATCGTTGTAAATATTTCTAAACAGATAAGTATCACATCTCGTTTTGTTTGATTGATTTCTCTTGTAATAAAGGAGGATTACAAGAACGTGACTAGGATAATTGCTCAACGAAAAAAAAGTGCCTTCTTTTCTTATTTTTCTGTCCTGTTGACAAGTGGACACCAAGAGTCATTGGTTATAATTTATCTTTTCAGAAAAAACTACTTTATACCTATTTTCTTTTGAATTTTTGGGACTTCCTGTTTTCCTATACACGCATTTCAGGTTTGCTTGTATAAAAATTCACAATATAGTTGTTCCGTACCAATTAACATATGTTGCTGTGGATCATTATGTTAGCAATATATATATATTTTTTTACTTCTGTCTATAAGTATATGTTTATATGTCTTATACAATAATTCATGTATACACTCACAGAAACAGACGCAATTTTATATGGGAAGCAGCATGATGGACGTGTGAACCGTGCAGCTTAACAGTCAGGATTGTCAGTTCGATCGGGGAACTACTGCTGCTCATCTGTAAGAGTGGCTTCTGTAGATGAGAATAAAAACAGCCATCGAAAGATAACCAAATATCCGTGCTAGTCGCACGACATGATATATATATATATATATATATATATATATATATATATGTGTGTGTGTGTGTGTGTGTGTGATTACGCACACAGGAGTGTACGTGTATGTAGTCTTTTTTTTAATAGAGAATATGAATATAGGAAACCCTGTCTAAGAATACCCTTTATGGCATCTCACGCACTGCTGATATCAATAGGTCAAAACTGACTTGCTTTTATTGCCATGAATCGGCTTCGAGGTTTTTGACTTTGAATGAAATCAGATATCCACTGATATAAAAATGTCCGACATCAGGCGTAACTATCACATAGAATGACATGTTCCCTCCTCCTAAAATCATACAATTCGAATTATGAAGAATTTCTTTTAGATTTCCTCTGTCTTGTTTCAGAATGTTATTTGGTTCACTTTGTATTTTACTGCCGATGAATAATATTTCCTATCTTCAAATCGAATCTTATCCTAACATATTCCATGAATTAACTTTAATGACAATATTGAACTAAGCGTTATCATAAGGTAGACCAGACAGTATCAAAGGGAACTAATGTTAAGGTAGACATTAATATTCATTAACGTATAAACACAGAAGTAGACACATACGCACACACACACACACACACACACACACACACACACACACACACACATATATATATATATATATATATATATATATATATTCATCACTGCACATGTGTAGAGATACATAGTTGAACTGCTTACCTATTGGCGTTGGTTGCAATCTATTAATGCCTAATGATTTCCAAGTGTAATTAATACGAAAATAACAAGTTGCCGAATCACAGCGATTTTAAACAAAGCACAAATTAGTAAAGATTTATGTCAGTATATGTGTATATCCACATATAATTATAGCACAATCTCGAAAGATTTCTAGCAGTCGGCGAGGGACATAACTGATAATTTTGTTGTCAGTTGATCCCTATTAACTGTTACACAGCGTTGAAAATGTGATATTTTAGTAGAATAAGACTTTAAAACTAATTGTGTCGTTTAGTTACCAGCAGAGAAATCATGTTTCAGTTGAGTGTTATACGATAGTGGACATGTTATTGACAAAGATTATTTTGGTTAATAATGAGTATTAGAGGCCAAAAAATGAACATTTATATACGTTGTGTTCTTTTCTTTTGGTTTTTAGTTTTTATATGCTTTTTTTACGCAAGATAGATAGGTAGGTATATGATGAGGATTTAAAATATGTACGTTATCGCTTAATACTTGAAGAGCTTATATAAGTTTATTAAATTAGAATGTCAGAATAAATTTAAATATTCGACAGTTTATATATTCGTACACATTAATATTCAAGATGGAAAATACCTCTGCCCTTTGTTGTTCATAAAAGTATACATTGAAAAATTCATATTATATATATATATATAATTCATGGAAAATATTGTTCTGCAACCTAAGGTTTCTTGAAGTTTTTAACAACATTCGTCAGGCAGTTAAGATGGAATGAAATTGAAAATCTAAAATTCGATAAAATACAGATACAATCGAAAATGCGACAAAATACAGACAAAGAGTCGTTAAGATTTCGTTTATGTGTGGTTGTAAGTATGTGTGTGTATATGGGTGTGGGTCTCTGAGTGTGCGTGTGGATGCGTGTTTTTAAGTTAAGTCAGGCCAGGAACTTAAAGCGTTGGTTATAGCGGTTTGGATAAAGAATATGTATACATTTGTTTCGTTGACAGTGGGACAGATTAACATCGCTACAAGTTGTAGAGAACGAGTGAGAATCTGATTTTTAAACTTGTATGGTGGGCAATAGTTACAATGCGTATAAGTAAGGTTATATCGTGTCGTAAATATTTTGGTGTAATATATCCGGGGTGGGGGGAATTGTATTATAACAATAATAATAATAACTAAATGGGACATAGCGTAACAATTGTATACTATGGATCTCATAGGTGGCAACTATGCAATAGAATAAAATAATAAAGGGGTAAATAGTATTAAGGGGGTTAAATAATAAATATGCGCGTAATAAATTGTTGTTATGCTAATAATAAATGAATTAAATATTGCGTAAATAATATATATTGTGGGTCTTATGGGTGGTGTGAGTGTAATGAAATAAAATAAAATGAAATGAAAGGGTTTAAATAGTAGATAATCTATTTGCGTACGAAGATGATTATAAATTAGGGGTAGGGGGTCGTCATTGAAAATTAAAGAAATTGATTAGATAGCGGTTTTGAAGGTTTGGGTTGTTTTTCAATAGCCATATTATTTGTTGATGGTTCGTACATATACTCATGTAGAAAGGTTTAGAGTGAATTTGGTAGGTAAGATGAATGCGGTCTATTCTAATGCTCGTAAAAACTTAAAAGTTAAAATAATTGAGGCGTGGGGGTCTATTGTGAGATGGTAGGAGGAGGAAAATGGTACTTACGGTGTTTTAGGTTTTCTTTCTTTTTTCATTAAATACGAGTACGAAGTGTTAGGTGGGTTGTGTGAGTGGGTTGAAATGTGAAAGAAGGAATTTGTTTTCCTGCCTACATTTTGAAAGGATATCAGATTTTTTATTTTGCCATGTTGTCTTTGCAACTGTAGCTGATCTTGATATTTTTATTGAAGATTTTTGCTAGGAGGCTATTATTGGGGAAGTGCTTAGAGATTTGATTTAGGAAGTCTCTACCTATATTGGAAGATATACATTTATTATAAGGTGGGTAATGTTCCTACTTCTGTATTTCGAATTCACTTTTGGGCGGGGGTGAATTTTAATTCTTGCTTGTAACCACTGTGTTTTAATGCATCGTCGTATAAGTGTTTGTCTTCATAAAGAAGGTTGATGTTGGAGGAGTTCCTGAATAGTCTACGGCTAATGGATTTTGGGATTTGTTTTGTAATTGAGGGTGGGTGGTTTGAAGATGTGTATTTGTAGATTGGTGTGTTGTTATATTTTTTGTAGGGTTCGTATGTGTAATTAGTTAAGTTCGGTGTTATGTCTAAGAAATTTACTGTTTTTAGGTTTTTGTGTATAGTCGATTTAAATCCCAGCAGTTTCAGGGCTTTAGATATTCTCTTTCTAAAGTTGTCTAGTTTGGGCCATTTGGCTTTCTAATAATGATAAGTCCGTCGTCTCTGTACGATCCCATGTCGGTGTTGCTGATTATCCTTGAATGTTGGGATAGGATTAGGACACCGACGAGCTCGCACACCTCAGTGCCATCAAAGCTACCCATAGTTAAGTCGAATAGATGTTTAAGTTTTTAATCCATGGTTTGCCGTTATGGAAGAGGAGCGATTTGCGGCAGTTCTTGATGATTCTGATATCATTGTGTTACACGGATGCATGCTGGGCTGCTAAATCTGGGGCTCTGTCAAGTGTGTGTTCGGTGATAGAGGGGGAAAAGTCTGTGATATCGAATTGGATGAAAGCTTTGCTGTTCTTGTTCACACACACAGGAACCCCCCTATATATATATATATATATATATATATATATATATATATATATATATATATATATATATATATATATAAAGTCAGTAAAGAAACATTTTAAAAGTAAATTTTATTGAAGCGTCTACTATTGATCTCTTTCATATTTTCCCCTCTAGCATTGATTCAACATTTGTCCTGCTTTTTCCAACTCGGGACACTTTTCTTGTCAGACTGTGTTCAACTCTTATTTCTTATTTCATTTATATTACATTATATGAAAAGCAACTTATGGGATTTTGGGATGATTTCTAACGAAACGAAATTCCGTAGACGCTAAATCCGCAGATTACCAAATATGTGGTACAAGATTTGTTCCATACTTAGCCAATTCCTAACGGAAAAGGAATTTTTTGGATGAACCCCCATTTAGCAACCACAAACCGTGTCATGTTATGGTTATCGGATTTTAGTTTGTCCTTTTATTTAAAAATATGGACTCATCAAAGAAGCTAAATCTTTAAATGTTGGGTCTTAAAATCAGTCTTCCCTTCTCAGCTAAGCGTTATGGAAAGGCATATCAAATTTTATTAGACGGTCAGTTTAGTTCAAATTCACTCGAGCAGTCGTACCTTAATTTTTCAAACCAACCTTTATTTTAAACATTTTAAAAAAGGATTTTCGTATTGATATAAAATCAGAAACTAAACTATTTCCTGATAATGGTTGGCCATTATAAAAAAATTAAAAAAAAACCCACAAAAAACAAACAAACCAAAAAACAAAACAAAACCAAAAACAGCACAGATAGATCTAAAATATTAAATATTGGGCTGGTATTTGGAAATTGAAATGTAAAATTCTACATATCTTATCCAAAATCATTATAGCTGAATATAGATTAAGCAGCAGGGAAATCATAAAACAAATGAGGAATACCGTCTAGTGGTTGGCTTTGGTGAAAACTTTAAAACTGGCAATCGTATTTTGTCTTTTTACCTGAAGGTAGATGGAACGATGGGTAAAAATTATTTCAAGTGTGTATTTACTTTAAATAAAAAAATAAATAAAAAAAATAATACTTCATATAGAATATTGTTGTCAGACAATAAGAATGTAATTCTGAGACTGAGATGCAGGCAAAGAAAAGTGACGGAAATAATAAGAAAATTAGTAGATTACAGTTTTCGGAAGGGATTAGAGAAATTAGGATTAACTAATTTACAAGAAAAAATATTCATAGATAATTAAATCGAAATTTTTAAAATAATTAGTGGATTGCTAATTACGTTTGACATTTCTTTCGATATGTCTCCTCAAAGTCGAAATTTGCTGTCAAAACAGATTTCTACAATTAATTCAACAAATCAACTGGACTGTTTTGCTAAGAAAGACAAAAATAAGTAAAAGTAAAGTTGCCGACCGTAGTCAAGGGAGACCAGAAGGTTACCTTTTCAGTAGGTATTACCACAAGGTATAGAAGAGGGCACTACTCCTTTCTCTGGATTGGCCCACTTTATCCGTGATACGTACCTTATATTGCTGAGTGGTAGGCAAGGAGGTATTAAGTACAATTTTTAAATTCTTTGGACTGAGCCCAGGTCTCAACATTCTACCAACTTGACCAATGAGCATATCGTTTGAATAAAGTGTCTAATAAGATCCAAAAAAGCAATGGTGTGAAAAGAATAAGGATTAAATTGGAGAATTTAATAAAAGATGGTAAGAAGAAGAATATAAGAGAGCATATTATAGAACTAGCGGATAAATTAATTCACAGAATGTCATTAGGATTTTAGATTAATAGTGGATATGTTCATTGCAAATATTCTTTTTTAAGGTTGATGTGAGAAGAGAGTAAAAAGAAAAGTTGGCTATGGTTGCTTCACAAACAAATTAGAATAATAATAAATAAAAAGGGACAAAATGTCGATGATAGAAATTAATGTAAGCTTACAATTTGTAAGTTGTTTTAAAAGTTCTAAACACCAACACTATTCATTTATTGTACTCTTCTTTAACATTCAAAATTTGGAATTCCCTTTGGTAATTTGATGCAAATATTTTAATGTATGCCCAATTAATATATTGCCATGAATCTCATAAAAATTTATCGAGTATAATTTTGCTGATGTGAGGTTTCGCTTCATTTTCTTCTGCTATCTCCGCGATGCAGTGCATTCGGTTGTCAGCAGAGCACGCACACTTAGTACTATTGGATATGCCGATGAACAGATAAGGCAAGGTTATTTCTCATGATTGTAGACCGTAATCGAAATTAAATCTCGATATCATTCCAGCTATATATACATATATATGTATATATACATGTGTGTTTAATTTACTGGTATATATATATATATATATATATATATATATATATATATATATATATATATATATATATATATATATATATATATATATATATATATATATATATATATATATATATATATATATATATATATATATATATATATATATATATATATATATATATATATATATATATATATATATATTAAACCAGGTCATTGGTCTAGTGGGTAGAGTGTTTGCCAATGGTCCGGGAGACCTGGGTTCCATTCCAGGTCGCGTCATACCAAAGACTTTAAAAATGCAACTTCATGCCTCCTTGCTTAATACTTAGTAATATAAGGTACGTATCGAGGGTAGAGTGGAACAATCCAGGGAAAGGAGTAGCCCCCTTCCCAACATCTCGGTGTAGTAGCAATGGAAAATTCGCCTACTAGTCGCCCTCGACTATGGTCGCAAATTTTACATGCATTGTATATATATATATATATATATATATACATTTGTGTAAAGAGAGGGTTGGATATCCAACAGGACGAGATAAACATTTACATTGACAAATTACCAGATTGATTATTCTATTGAAAGTTTCTGAAGATTACACATCGTAGTTTTAAATTGTTTGACTCAAAGATACAGAAATGTAAGAGATTGAAGGGCATGCGACAAAGAATTGCGGGAGAGGCTCTGAGAAAGATTGAGAGTGGGTCGAAAGAAATAACCACGTTGATATCCCAAGTGATTTTTTCTTTAAAATACATTGATTATATGTTCCAACACAAGTAAAGTCCTAAAATCCCCATCTTGTGGTTCTTAAAAACCTTGCGGGACATAATTCTTAAATTATAATACACTTCCAGAAACAAAAAGTACAGAAATTAAGAGGATAGGAATAGGTTGTAAAGAGAGAGACAGAAAGGTGGGAAGTCAGTGTGTGTGTATTAAATGGAGAGAGAGAGAGAGAGAGAAAGAGAGAGAGAGACAGGGGGTAAGGAATAAATAATAATTTACAAGCGTAATCTATGTATTTATTACCAGTAATAAAAATCCCCGAAATTTAATTCTGGTTATACTGCAATGATATTTATATATATATATATATATATATATATATATATATATATATATATATATATATATATATATATCACTGCCGTATAATAGGAAATATATTTCAGTGAATTATCTCAGGTAATAATTGCACCTTTGCATTGATAAGTCATATATATATATATATATATATATATGTGTGTGTGTGTGTGTGTGTGTGTGTGTGTGTGTGTGTGTAGGTTGACTTCAACGCATATTTCTGTTGAGAATTATAGGATAATAGTAACTCGTAGTGTATGAGTGATAGCAAAAAGAGAGAGCATAGAATAAGAGAGTAGCAGAAAGAATGAATATCTGCTGAGAGAGAAGAAAAAAAAAAAAGAAAAAAAAAAAATAAATAATGATAAATGAAAAGAAAAGGCAAAATAGAAAACTCTTGGAAAAGAAGAAACAATTCGTAAAGAAGAATAAGTAGATACTTTCATAAGAAGGAAGTGGATATAAAAAGAAAACAATTTTCTAAAGATTATCATAAAACCCGATCAGGCATCAGGGGTGTTGTATGGATGCCAGGGCTTGTGACAAGACTTGATGCTGGCCACGATAAGGCAAGGTTGTGGCCATGCAATTAATAACTCTAAGTTTATTTGTCTCCTGACAACTCTTACCGTAATGGAGTTATTTGCTTGTTCTTGCATTAGCCAGACATCGCCTGTTCGACTCAGCAACCATATTCTTTCTAGCTACGAGTATAGAGAGTGAGGTTCGAATGTCAATCACCCCTTGGCCTAACGATCGAATTTGGGGATCTGTTCCTAGTCAAGTCCCGAATGCCTATCATAGACGCACGGTAAAAGTAGCTTTGGTCGACAAGTTAGCAATAGAAGATCGATATTATTTCCATGTCCAAGTTAAGACCGGTAAGAATTTAGAGAGAAGGAGTAATGGTGAGAGGGAGAGAGAAAGATACGTATTTATTTATTGAGAGAGAGAGAGAGAGAGAGAGAGAGAGAGAGAGAGAGAGAGAGAGAGAGAGAAAAGCAAGCAGAGACAGTGAGACAGAAGGCTATGGGCGAGGAGGATAGGACTTTCTTGTTGGAATGAGAAAGTGGTTTGAAGTATTATCATATGTAATCAAGTATTTACGAGTGGGTCTTCCTAACTCGATTACAACAATGTTCTGTTTCTGTCCTTTACCGTTTCACAGAAAGGTTGTTCACAAATTTTAGCTTGTCATATTTAGACATATTTAACATCCTTTTCTGACTGCAACTGGTATGTATGTGTCGAGTATTAGGAACAAAATGAAGTCTCTCTTGACATCTAATGTATATTTAGATGATTTTATATAATAATTCGAGAGGAAGAAGAATGAATTTTGGACTGTTTGAAAATTATATTTTCTTTGTATTCTATTTTGTCATATATTTGGTAATTTATTTTTTAACTGTTGGGAAAATCTGGGCAGATAAACATTCAAAAGAGTGAACTTATATAAATTTTGTTGTCTTTAAAAAGAAATCAATTTTCACTTAATTATCTATTTTCGAAACCTGTTTTACTTATGGTGATTTAAAATATCTTATTATATGGCAAATATATTTACGATAAAATTCAGAAAAAATTAAAAGAAAAGAAACACTAGTAAGTATAATGTTTGACAATGCTTCAGCTAATAAAATTAGGTATAACATCAATGTGACAATTAGTGTACACAGAATTAACTGTTATATTCCTAGGTTTCGACGATAGACGCTGGAAAAAAGACAAGACGAAGAAATGAGGATTTTAAAAAAAAGTCAAACACGCGGTCCAAGAAAAATTATTACTTCTTTTTTTAAAAATTTCAGCATCTTTCTAAGCCGATCTTAAATTAGGTTGATATTAAGTTCTATTTTTTGAGTTGGTAAAGGAAACTAGTGAGTATCTATGTATAGTAGGTAGCGTCTTACCCCCAATTTTAAATGTTCCTTGACCGCTACCGGTTTCTAATTCAATTCTGACTGACAGTTTTCAAAAGTACTTCCTTGTGACTATTTCTTGAACCCACCACCAGAGATCCGGCGAGTAACTTCTAATGCTGGTCGCACAGACAGACACCAATTTCACTGGAGGTGGGGAAATGGAACGACACAACTTAACATCAAATATTGGCTCAGCAAACCAGAGAAAAATATTAATAAGTCTATACGGTTACAACTGATTGATCGCCGGCGTTACATTTTCTGTAAACTTACGCTAAGACCATCGGTTCTCATCCAATTACCGATTTTAAGCCGTTCAGTTCTGGGATTGATGAATTCTTAGAAACAGTAAGTCGGTGTGCCAGACAAACAAAACTTTAGTAAATAACATAAGTATGGTCCAGTTAGATCAATCTGGAGAAAAGCATTTAAACAGAGAGCAAAATTCTACTTAAATACCTCACCGTAGCACTAGTGTCAATGGCGGGTCAGTAGTTCAGAAGCTATGGTAGCCAGGTGGATACACTGGCAGGTACCACAAATTTAAAAAGTACTGATCAGCCAAAACTACAAAGTAGCTGACCTTTATCACGAGTATTTAGTATTCTTTGGTAAAGGTTGAATATAGTAAACCAGGAAGGGAAAAATATAGCCAGCTTATCAAGCCAGAAGCCTGCTGCCAGAAAGAACTAAAACAACGAGAAGAAGAAATGGGTGTCGTTACCCAGCCGAGTCATAGGACATCCCACCGGTTGCTGAGCGGAATCAATAAGCAACCCTTGCCATATAAACCTACAACTGCATATCATTGGCAGGGAACAACAAACTGGGCCATATAATGGAGAAAAAAAAGTGACGTGCTTGGTTTCTGCAGAACAGAACGTGCTGGAAGGAAGAACTGAATACAAGAGGGATTGATCAAAACAACATGAGATTGCTTAAAACAGAGACAGATCAAAAAAAGGTATATACATTTCATCAAAAGCAAAGAAATTAGTTGCATCAAAAGAAATAGGTCTCAAAGGCATGTAAAATTAAGTTTTACGGTGACATTGTCATTTAATTAAAACCAGCATATAGATTTAATTCTCTAATTTTGAATCGTTGGAGAAAATACACCTAAGATTATGAATATGAAAGTACTATAAATTACAATTAATCATAATTAATAATGTGTCACAAAATAAATGCTTTAATGAATTTTCCATATTTTCATTTCATGAAGAAAGTATCTCTCAACAGATTTTCTATAATTACGACTTTTAAGAAAGCTTAAATTTATATAAAACTTTCATAATTTTCAAACCATGATTAAATATCAGATAACATATTGTCCGTAAATTGGTTTGTCTAAGAAAACTTAAATAAAAATCAAGCTTCTACAGTTTTCAAACTATAAAGGATACATCCGTCAAATATTTTTATTATTAGAGAAAGCTTAAATACATGTCAAGCTTCCAGGTTTTCAAACTATTTTGTAAAGATTATCAGTCCATAAATCTATATATATATGTGTGTGTTAAAGAAAGCTAACATATAAATCAGGCTTCAAGGTGTTCAAATAATGTAGTAAACATTATCCGTCAAAAATCTTCTATGTATGAGTTTGATAAAGAAAACTTAAATATCTATTTTGGTAAGAAATCCAGTATGTATTATTTGTATAAAACTCCAACAATATTGATTAAATACTTACAGTTGTTACTTAAAACATAACCTTTCAACTAATAGATTGTGAGGATTTCCAAGGCATTTTTAAAAGTGTTACATATGATGTGTTCTCAACATTATTTATTACGCCCGGAGAACGAGATATACACATATTTTAGCATCATTGGAAAAAAGGAAACAAATACCACTGTATAAAAAGCGCACATTTGTAAAATACACGGGTGTATTACGTATTATGGATGTAGACTTCAATTTAAAATATAACACGATCAAGTCCAATGACACTAATTAAACTTTGAATTTTCATCTATCATTTTTAAAGATTATATGAAAAAAATATGAATAGGTTTATCTGTAAAGAAAAATGGAAATGAAAAGGATATTTCTTTACTAATTTAAGTTGTCCAAATTTAATAAATGAATGGTAAATACGAATATGATATAAAATATATATCATCATTATGATCATCATCATGTCGTGCTGGTAGCACGGATATCCCTGACCTTCTCTCGCCACTTTTCACTATCGTTCATCGCCTCAGGCAGGTCTTCGGGACAACATCCCGTATCCTCACATAGTTGCTGAATGTATGTTCGTGCTGGTCGTCCTGCTTTTGCACGGCCATGTGTGGGGGCCCATAAGAGTACATCACTTATGAGTTCGTCCCTGCTTCTCCAGCAGTGTCCTGCGTGTCTGGTTCGTCTAACTTGAATAGTTTTCGTGATAAGAGGCAGGTGGCCGTACAGTTGGTGTCTTGTGGGGTGTTGCTGCCAGGACTTATTCAAGATTGCTCGCAGCATTCTTGTGTAATTACCGTCTAGCTTCTTCTCCAGACGTTTAGTTAGAGTCCATGTAGTGCATCCGTATAGCAGTATCGATGCGACCGCTGCCTGGAAGAAACTGCGTTTCATTTTATCGGCTAGGTCTGATTTCCATATAATCGATAGCCTATTGATAGCTGTCCATGCTTTCGTTAACCTCGTGTCGATGTCCTTTTCGGTTGATTCGACGCTGCTTCCTAGGTAAGTGAATTTGTCTACTAGTTAAAGAGGGGTTCCGTCTAGAGTGGAGATGTCACCCGTTTGATTATGACACATATATTCCGTTATAAAACATGAACGAATACTCAGAAAGATACCGTGTTAATAATGTTTTTTGTTTCACCAGAAAAAAATAATTCATTATTGTTTTAAAATAATAACACTGGATGAATTCTACAAACTACTGTATAAAAACTGCAAAAGATTAAAATATCTTTTCAAAACTTTGAAGTAAATTTTAGGTCTGCTTTGAATACAAAACTTTTACTGAGATTGATTGAGAAATTCCACTTAACCTTCATTTGATTTGTGACACCGAAATATTAATACTTTGAAAGTAGAAATGTATAAGTGTGATGATATCTATAAAAGTTAGACGAATATCGGACTGGATTATTGATTAATGCATTTTTGTATAGTGACCGCTGTTAAAACAAAAAATCAATTCTAAAACTTTTATTTACCGTTTTTAAGTGAAAGAATACATTTTAGTACTAGTGCAAAATAAAAGTCCAATTTTTTTTACCACCCTCATGTGGCTTCATCTTCAAATAAGATGAGAATATATGCATAATTAGCTGGGGCTTTGTTTTTTACCAAAATCGCAAGTATGTGACGCGAAGTAAAGATAACAGTCGCTTTAGTACAATGATCATTCACAAGGAAATCATGAAAATGATCGTACTACGGTGAGGCGCATATCTATTCGCTATCTACTGGTGGATGTAGCCAAATGGCAAACATTATGTAAAATTGATTCATGGCAACTGATAATTTATGATCATTTAATGCCATTACGAAATAAATAAATTCACCAATATTCGCATCATCTCTCGCTATATCCCTACCAATGTTACTAAAGAAACTGACCTCATCACCATCTACAATGAACTATCCTCCCTTGTTCGTACCAATCCGAAACACAGCGTTCTCGTCATTGGTGGAGACATGAATCCCCAAACTGGTAAAAATGTAAACCACAAATTCAGCCTACATAACTCGTCAAAGAGAAATGGGGAACATCTAACAGAGTCCATTCTTAAAAATAGATTAACATACCTCAATATGAAATTTAAGAAAAGGAAGGGAAAAATATGGACCCACAGCAACGCAAATAATACTAAAGCACAGATAAACTACGACTTTATAAATAAGAAATAGAATGATAGCTCATTGAATTGCAAAACATATTTTTCTTTGAAGGTGTGTTCTCCGATCACCGAATTGTCACGGCTAAGATACGATTGAGCCTACGAAGAAATACGGCCGGAACAACAATCACTGTACATTATGAGTGGTCCCTGCTTAATAACAGGGATATTAGAGATAAATACGCATTAACACAAAGAAAAAAATTCGATGCACAACAGGAGAAGTCAGAAACACATATTCCGAATGATGAATATGAGAATTTCGTCAATGCCCACTTAGAAGCGGCAGCAGAATGCATACCAACTAAATAAAGAGCTAAACCTAGAGTCCCATGGGAAATATTAGCGGTTAGAAAAAAGCAAGCGGACGTGAAACCTTTCAAATTCAATAGGAAGAACCCAACCAATATCAATGCACTTAAACTTTAAAAGGCACAAAATGGATTAGCTAACATATACCTAAAAGTACAAACGGAATACATACAAAATCAGATAAATAAGATTAGAGACTTGGTTGACGATAGACAACCTAGGATAGCATGGTAAACGATAAACGAAGTAAGCAGAAGGAAGAGCACTGAGAAAGCTAAACTGAAACTTACCAGCGAAAAAGAACGAATACAACTATGGAAACAACATTTCGTGAATTTACTCGGACACCAAACGAAAGTTACGCATGAACCAATCACAAGAATTCTTTGTAAACAATTAGATATCAAACTAGGCCTATTTATGAAAGAACTCGACCCAGTACTAATACAAATTGAAAATAGAAAAGCAGCAGGGCTTAATGAAATACCCCAGAAGCTTGGAAACCAGGGAATTCAACGATATACTGTAATGCCGTATATAAACAAAGCACAAAAGACAGATGGACTAAGGGATGCTTCCTCACCTAGCCTAAAAATGGCGACCTCAAAATAAACAAAAATTACCGAGGTAAAACCCTTACATCCATAGCGGCAAAGATACACAATCCTCTAATATGCAACTGCATAGAACCCAAAATTGAGAATATACTTAGGAAGAACCAAAATGGCTTTCTGCGAAATCGATTCACCACATCTCAGATGTCGACTATCCGTCGACTTATTGAAGATGTAACTGCAAAAAAACCTAGAGGCAACCCTATTACTTGTCGAATTCTCCAAGGCTTTTGACTTCATACACAGAGGGAAGATGGAGCAAATACTACTCGCCAACTGCCTACCCAAAGAAACCATCGCAGCCATAATGATGCTATATAGAAACACAAAAATAAAAGTCTGCTTCCCGGATGGCGACACAGACTACTTCGGCATTGTTGAAGGTGTTCTGCAAGGAGACACATTAGCCCTATATCTCTTTATCATCTGTCTGGTCTACATGCTTGGAACGTCTATTGATAAAACGAAAGCCAACCGTTTCGAAAAGACAAAGGAAAGAATCAGGAGGTACCATGTACATACAATTTCGGACGTGGAATACGCTGATGACATAGCACTTCTGGCAAAAGCATCCGCCATGACTGAAGCTTTGTTACTTAGTCTGGAAGGATCAGCTGCTGGCATAGGCCACCATGCAACGCAGGCAAGACGGAATACATGTGCTTTAATCAAAGAGACGACATCTTAACACTAAAGGGTGGGGTTTTGAAACTAGTAAACAAGTTCACCTACCTCGGAAGAGTGTCACATCAAGCGAGACAGGCAACAACACGCATCTAGCAAAAGCATGGACACCTATCGATAGGGTATCGGTCATATGGATGTCAGACCTGACTGATAATATAAAACGCTGTTTTTTCTAAGCATCGGTGGTGTCGGTACGGCTTTATGAATGCACTACGTGGACGCTAACTAAACCTATTGAGAAAAAAATGACGGCAATTACAGAACTAGGCCTTGAGAAATATTAAAGAAGTCCTGGAGGTAGCAACCCAAAAACAGCAGCTGTACAGCCAGTTACCACCCATCACCAAAACTAACCAAGTTAGATGAAACATATATGCTGGGCAGTGCTGGAGAAGTAGGGACAAACTCATAAGTGATATACTCCTGTGGACCCCATTCCCAGGGACGGGAAAAGGCAGGACGACCAGCTAGAACCTATATACAAGAGCTCTGTGCCGATAAAAGATGTACTCTTGAAGACCTACCGGAAGCGATTGGCGATAGAGAAGGGTGGCGGGAGAGGGTCAGGGAGATTTGTGCCGGTGGCATGACAGGATAATTATGATGATGATATTCCCATCAACTATGGAATTATAGATCATTTGACTGATCCAGTATTCCTATCGAATACCAATAATACACAAACAGATATATTTTACCAATAGATGAGATCTTATCAAGTAACACAATTCCAGATATGAGAACACCTGGTAATAATGGCAGTGAAGAGGAGGTCCATACCCACCCCGATCCAGAACCACGTTATTTCCACCAGATCAATTTCAGCTTTATTACCAGGATAACACTTTTTGGAAGAATTTTAGTTTACTGTTATGAATATAGTCAGTATAGTTTTAGCCTCACCAACAAGGAAGGTATATATTGTGGGATCCAAGAATTTTTCGATTTGAGTAGAATACAACATATAACATTGTAATCAATGTTTCATTGTTAAAAAGAAAACACTATCTCACAAAAAGAAGAGAGCCTCTTTAAACACATCGTGGAAAATCAAATCCCCATTTTTTTTATAATAGATGAATAGGAACAATAAAAAATAAATCATGCACGTTTTTCGCAGCATTACCCGGAAACATAACTATCATTGAAATCATGTCATCACGGGTCAGTTTTTAAACACATTTATATTCAGGCATTGTCTACAGTAGTAATTAAATAAGCGTTTTGCTTAGATGCGAAACAAGGCATCAAATGAGACTCGAACTCACTTGTATAGATTTGCTATGCTATCTTGCTAACCATCCCATGTCACTTCGTATAGTCTACTCTAATCTATTTATTTATCTATCTTCGAGGTTATTGCAGGAAGTGTTCAGGCATACTTTTTATTGTTGATGCGCAGAACCTTGACCGTAAATCAAATAAGCCATATTGACTTTGAACCGGTGCTCAATCAGTCTTTGAGAATTCAAGATCTGAGTAATCGCAGATTGCTATCAGTGTGTTTGTTTAAATGTATCTTGGAAATAGGGCAGAAGATCATCTTGTATTGCAAACCTCTAAGCCATGAGACTGAAATTCTACAAATTAAACCCAATCTTATGAAGATCAACATTTATTTTGAGCTCTTTTTTCTCGTTTTATCATATTTACCCAACCCCTCCGCTCGGGCAGGATATGTCACAAGGTCAATTTTTAAGCGGAGTTTAACAGGTTTGAATTCAGAGTTTTCCTTCTCCTAGACTAGTTGCCTCACCAAGGCTGAAGAACCTAGTCCGCCCTACTGTTTACCCATAGCTGGAGGGAGAATAATTGGATTCATACCTTTCCCAAGGGTAGTAATGCTATGTGAAATGCAATCAGTCTGGTCCAGGATTTGAACTCGTGTCGACGTGTCCATTTCCTATGACGATAACCATTACACCAAGGGCACCTCTTTTTTCTCGTTTTATGTTACAAATACATTTTGACTCTTCAAGATATAGAGCGAAAAATAGTCGACCAGTCAGTTTATGAAGCCGGCAAAGTCCAAGAAAGTGAGTTCTCATTAGAACCAATGGACGTGTGTTACTGAGAAGTTGAGTTGATACATTAATACTGGCTAATTGATTCCCAGACAGGGTTGAAAAAAAACAATAGAAAAGCGTTTTTCTTTCCTCCAAAAGAAACTCTCTCTGAACAAGTTTTAGCAAAGCATAGTTCAATGCTAATGCACCCTTCACATGCTTGATCTGTTTCAGGGATTACTGTTTTTCTCCAAAATCAGAAGTCACCTCTGTGTTCACCATCTGGGATGGTGACAAGTAATGTTATAAAAAATAACTAAATAGTTTGTCGGTTAAATATATTCTGCACGATTTCTAAGACAACAGAGTTTCGTATTATCACATTCTTGGGCAAATTTCATCTTACTTATCGAATGATCATCGTGATTTAAAAGATAAAATTGCTTTATAATTAAGGGTATAAGAGAATAAATTGGTATTTAGTTTGGTTGGTAGTAATCGGTTTGGGGTTTAGATATCTGACTCCAATGCTTTTCTTCTCTACTCATATACTCATATACTTTGGATGTAGAAGGCTGCAAAGAAATTACTGAAGGAAAGAAGAATAGATGAAGATACCATTTAATTTTCAACTTATTTTTGGGTTTCATGCGACTAATCTGGAGCGAAGAGATCTCTTCTTTGTCCATTAGAGAACAGTCACGGCTCCCAAATATGGCTTTGAAATCCACTAATAGTTTTCGGTGGTTGATACGTCCAGATTCAAGGTGATAATGTCCTTTTGGTGGTCTTAATATAGGCTGCTTCTAGAGGAGACACGGTCTTATGGTAATCACAAGATTTAGGTGACCACATGGGTTACCTGCTAGCAGCTGAAGAAAAGAAGGTCCGTCTGGTATCAAAGTTAAAGCTCAAGTTAGGATTGGAGAGTGAGCCAGCGTGCCGCTATTCGGAGACGTGGCTTTCCCCATCATTAGCAGCAGTCTTCCAATGCAATTCCTCACAGTTGAATGAGAAAGATTTTATTTATGTTGCCAGTAAGTCTGTTTTTCAGGGATGTGTGGCTGTTGCCTCTTGTAAGAGGTTTCTAGGAATTGCTACAATTTGGATTTATTATATCCTATTTATTTTTAAAATTTTCTTTTAATCTCTACGATTTTTATCAGAAAGAGTTTTATCATTTAATCGGCGAAAAATGTATTTATGTATGTAATACCTGGTCAAATGGGATGCGATAGACCCGGGAGAATGAAAATTAAGGCAAGGCAAGTGGTGAATGAATCCTCTTGAAAGCCAACGGCTACCTAAAACAATCCTATTGGGATGAATATCTAGATAAGTCTTCCATCTAAGATGATAAAAACTAAAAGCGACGGACTCTTTTGTTAAAAAATCGACCAGAGAAAATGATACTCTGATATAAAAAAACTGAGGATTCATAACATCCAATGGTACAGACTGGGTTTTCTTTTTGTTAGATGTTATTGATATTTAGTGAGTAGGATTGATTCGATGTGCCATTTTTTTTCGCTATAAAATGTTTATGCATAGTTTTCGCTTTATTTATCTCATTTTCGAATAGTTGGCCAAAGGTGAAAAATACAAAACTTATCTATAAAAGTCAAAAAGTAATTATTCATATGTATGATGGAGAAAATTATATTTTTGGTTTATATAAACCATTCTGTGATATGTTGACTTAGGTGTGAGTTCTGCAAAATGGTATATCCACATTTATAGGTTATTTAATGCTAACGATATCCTTGTTGGCGAACAGCTGTGATTATAGTTACTTAATATCTGATGGGGATAACATGTTCAATACATTTTATCAAGTGTAGTAGTCGAAAAGGGAACGTAATAACGTGAACGTTATACCAATTCATTTAATTCCAGGCGGCAATTTCGCACTTTAGCCATAAAATCGCAAGGCAATCCACTATTATGATCCTGTAGAAAAAGAGAGAGGTGATGGGATGGTTCGGCAAATAATTTGGATATTACAATGCTCTCTGTAGTTGGTAAATGTTTATATAGGGCATTATTTGATTCATGCCAATGATATTTTCCTCATAGAATAGGATATAAACTTGTAAATCTTTATGGACATAACGTTATTGCATTTACTAAACATTGCATCGCTCAAAGACTAATATTCTTTAGAATAGGGTAGTAATGTTTCAAGTAACACATGGCAAGGATTGCCGTGAATCAAATATGGTTATGGAAAACATTTTGTAGAGGTTGATATGTTTTTTGTGTAGAAAGTGCAGTCAACACTCTAGAATACGCTGTGTGTTCTCGGTATAACTTTAAACTGCAACTGATGGAATGACTGCTTTATTGGTATTACTCGCAGCTCCACTCTAATCTGGAGTGGTAGGATCGGGTAAGGTCCAGTAAACGTGTAAAATAGAATCATATAATTATTTACTCAGATTTATTATTAAATGATACAATATAGCTGTGTCCAAATTATTTACATTACGAGAAGATGAATTATAAGCAAAATAAATAGTGTTAAATGGCAATACTGGGAACCATTTAATTGTATACAACAGATGATTAATATTTCATATTATTATTAATTAGATAGGATTGCCTCTAAAACATTAACTGAGGGGAAAAATCGAACAACCCGTTTGAAAAAAAAGCTTTTACTTACAAATTATATATATATATATATATATATATACTTAATTCATGGAATTTAGACTGCGACCCCTGGGTTTGATGGAGTTTTTTGCAAAACAACAATCATCAGGCATATGTATATCTGATACATATTTATTTATTATTATTATTATGTTATATAATAGCTCTATCCTAGCTATTGAGGACTCTCAATATTAAATTGCACTTGGTTGGTCACAAACCCACAAAGTGATTTAGTGACAACAAACACTGTTATGATATATATATATATATATATATATATATATATATGTGTGTGTGTGTGTGTGTGTGTGTGTGTGTGTGTGTGTGAGAGAGAGAGAGAGAGAGAGAGAGAGAACATGATTTGGAATTAAGTAACCCGCAAGGGTTGATATGCCATAAAAATGCTTGTGAAAAAACAATCAATCAGCAGCTACTTAAAAATTGGTCGTGGAGTATCTTCGTAGGTGATAAAGAATATCCTAAATTTATAAGATTAGGATAAACCCAACCTGTCTGCCAACTTGTTTATTTTATTCATGCCAAACATGGATAACTTTCTGTCGTCATATAAGACAGGAAAAGCGTGTGAAAATAATGTTTGGGAATAATTGTTCGGGTGAAATCGAAAATGCATATAAGTAGTATTGAAGTACTAGTGAGATTCCTGTGCGACAATATTCTTACAATAATGCTGAAACATAGGCGGACATCTAATTGGAATGGATGAAAGCGTTTGCAATACTGCTGGGAAATTGATATACTTAAAGGACATGCTCAGAAAAATATTGATTCTGGGCTTTTTCTTTTAAAAAGTGGTCACTGGGAACTGACTTCTTGGGTATATCCACCAAAATAGAACAGGAAAAAAAGTCTGTCAAGATGTAATGAAAGGTACCGTTAAAGGGTTATCATAAAGCTACAAATTATAGCAATGCATATAAAATCTAAGAAGAATTAACTGGGAGACCTGTTGGCTAGTGCTGTAGAATAAACCCACTGAATCTCTTCAGAGGGTTAAGACCCCCGGAACAAGAGCCCTGGATATGATATGAAACAATCAGATTGTGAGGCTCCCGTAATGCTAGAGCTTTGGGAAATGCCTAGCATCTCTTCATAGTCATTGGCCCCTACTCTAATCTGGCCCGGTGTAGTAGTACATGAAAGGATCCTATCTATGGGTCAAATAGAACTGTTTTACATTAAATGCAGAGCAAGTAAATGATTCATGCAAAACCGAATTGTTTGAAATAGAATTATTTGATCATTTAAAGGTGTGTAAACAAATGACGGATGTTTGATTTAATTGTTAGTGATATATAGCAAGACTCAGAACTATTTAACTTCGTTGACTAATGTTTACGAATCATATATCTACTATATATGAATAACTTCGATATGGTATTAAATAACCTGCAAGTTTGATATGCCACAAAAAAAAAATCAAGCCAAACCAAATCAAACCAAACCAAACAAAACTTTAAATTGTTAAAACTTAGAAAAAAAATGTAACAGCAATTGTATACGAAATCAAATCTCATATGTGTCAAATTGACATCAGAGATTGAAAGCTCTTGTCGGAAGGTTAAATATTTTTACAAAATCGAAGCATACTATAGCCATACTAGAAATGAAGGTTGCAATTCATTGTCATTATTATTATTTGTCGTAGTATTTGTTGCTGCTGTCGTCGTCGTAGTAATGGTGTACTATTTGCGAGTTTTTCACACCATATTAGTTGGGGTTCTTTAACAGTAATCTAAGTGGCAACATGTCTTCCTATGTCTCCCACACTCTTCTCAGAATTTTGGCTCATATCAACAATGCTGTCATTCGATGTTCTCGAAAGTTTTCTTCTTCTTCTTCTTCTTCTTCTTCTTCTTCTTCTTCTTCTTCTTCTTCTTCTTATTATTATTATTATTATTATTACCGTTAGCAGATGATTTTTTTCATAGAATGTAAATGACTGCAAGTTTCCTCAATCCACTTGGACTAATCTCAGTATTTTCACCGATGTTAGTAATGTTTTAGTTTCGATAGTTACAGCATGTCCTTTGATTTCCATCAATTTTAGTTCCCTCACTAAGCCTTTAAAGACCTTTCTGTGGGGACCATTTATAATTAACATCATTTTATTTCGCATGTTCCATATTGTTTTTAAGTTGTCTGGCAAAGTCCACGAAATTGGCTCCCTTTTCGATTTCTTTGATTTTCGCTTTGTGGTTCACCGAGACGGCAGGTTTTCTATTTTGTTAAATACCATTCGGTCGGGTCATCTAGCCGTGATTAAGTGATCTGTTTGTTTCTCAAAATTACAGAGAATATTTTGTGCGTCATTCTCTAGAATGGATTCCAGTTTGTACATGTGCCAATCGCTAATATGGTCCGATTTCAATTTCTTGAACAATTCCCAGTCGATCACCTTCCCTATCAGGCCATGTATAATCTGGTATTTCCTTTTGAGCATAATCGCTGCATTTTGTTCTGATGTGGTTAATCGTTTTGTCTCAATCACGACATAACATACACTTGCTATTCTATCACGTCTTATCAATTTTTGCTTTAAGGCAGTTGGTCCCTATTTCATAGTAAGTGTTTCAATAAGAAGATTTTCAGTTTTCTCTTCATGTTTCCTTATCTTAGCCATGTTCAGGTCTTCTCGTGTGATATTTCGTCAGAATGTTGCTTGAAATATCTATACAGTTGTTTTTCTTACCGTTTAAGTTTCCTAATTGATTTTGTTGTACTGATGCTTACGCTCTCTGTTCTGTTTCTTGTGACAGTGATTATTCTCTCTTTCCTCATTTTTTTGAGTCATTGTACGGATGCCTCAACGTTAACTTCAGTGCTGGCGAATCATCTTCCTCCTTTTCTTAACACGTATCATCTGTCTGCGTCATTTCTCGAATGAAAGGCCTTATGCATCACCATTTGTTTTCTTGTCCTCGGGTTTATTTATCTGAGTTCCTTTCCTGTCCATATCAACATTGGTCCTAGGTACCTTACCAGAGGGATAGCCCAAGATTTTATCCCTTTGTTATTATTCCTTCTGCAGCACTTGGTGTATTATTATTATTATTATTATTATTATTTACCCATTAGTTTTTCACATCAGCGTTAGCTGATGGTCTTTCACTGGGGTGTGACTGACAGCAAGTCTCCTCAAGTCTCCAGGACTCTTCTCAGTATTCTGGCCATTCTCAATAATGCAGTAGTTTGGATGGTTTCCACTCGGCTGCCAACTTCCTAGATCTCCATTCGCATATTGAAATTAATCAATAAAAATAAAATACTGTCTGATACGTGATATTTTCAAAATCTTATTGGACTCTGGCATTGTTTAATGATTGATCAATGTTATAGATGATTTCCATGCGTAGTCAAGTAAGGGCATTATATAAAAACGTCTTTAAATATGAATCGAGTTCTCCTATGTTTACAATACATATAACTGCCCAGGGGTTAATTGCGACAGCAACAACGGTATCTATCTATCTATCTATGGATGTATGCGTATGTATATACAACCGTACGCACATATATTTTCAATAGCATACGGTGCATTTAAGGCGTAAGAAAATGTATTTGTCTCAATACATAGAATCGTATTTTAAGATAGATATTATGCGTTTGTTTCTGTGTCAGTTCGTTTGTATGTGTGTGTATCTTACAGTCACACCGAATATATATATATATATATATATATATATATATATATATATATATATATATATATATATATATTGGAAAGGGAACCTTCTGGTTGCCCTCGACTAAGGTCGACAATTTTACTTTTCTTTTTTATGTATTTATTAGTCTGATTTTAGTTTTTGTTCTATCGTTTTAAAATATTTTAAAGACTGAAGGAAATTGAAATTGTCTAAATTAATTGTATACTTATTATTACGTTATGGGTCAAAAATGTAGAATTAATCCGTGCAATCTTAATATATTTCAAAACTAGGTGGGATTTCGAACTGCATTTACTGAAATCATATTGAGAACAATTGCGTTGTAATATGCAGGGAATTGATTTATATTAAATTTTGGCCTATGAATCAGTTCCTTATCTAAATATCATATAATTATTATTTTCAAAAAACGTATAAGTACATAATTTCCTTGAATGGTTTACAAAAACAAGTACAAGTATAGTATTCTTCTACCCAACATTTTGACGAAATCACGTGGCTCAATTAGATTTGTCGTGGCTTCTACGGTATGTCGAAGTGTATTTGCACACGAACATAATTTCATCAACAGAACATCTAATTTGTTTATTGCGTATGTCAGGTCATTGTTACGAGGTTTCAAAACTTTGGTACCGTGCCAGTCAATAGACATAAGTAAACACGGAACATCGAACTAAAAATGTTTGTCTAATACAAATCATCATGGCTGCCGAAGACTTTCAGAAATCACTTCTTCGAAGAGGAAAAGCTGGAATGAAGAGTAAACATCAGATAGCAAGAACAAAACAGTGGTAAATAATCCATGAGAAAACAAGCAGAGTTTCTCTGAACATTTCTCACACATATATCCTGTATCCTGCAGGGGAAGTGATACCGTTGTCTTCGTTTTTACAGGTTTTTTCTGAAAAATTATTACTGCAATATTATTTGTTGATGTTCATGATTATTTTGTTTAGAGGAGTTAGGTATAATAGGAGTTATTTTTGTTAGTAAAATATCTAAAGAATTAACGTTTCCAAAGTTCTTGAATTATTTAAAATGTGAACTGGAGAAAACCATGATAATGGTGAAATATATTATAATGTCCGTTTAGCTATCAACCCACATCCTGTTGGTGGAGCATTGGATACACTGTCTATATCCGCTTCAGAGATGATAAGATCTCCCAACGTTGTGAGTCCTGGTGAGGCTAATGTTCTGAAGCTCTGGGGAGTGTGGGGTACTCATTCATTGCAATTGTTCCTAGGTCTACTCTAATGCATGTGGCACCAACTGTTCGGGTCCCATGTATAGATAAAAAAGATCAGATTACATTTTATTTGTATTACGAATACGTGATAACATATTAACCAGTGTAAAGTATATCTATTAATAATAGTTTGCAAATATATTATCTTAAATTAGATATAGTTACTTGATATCAGTCAATGTTAAATTGAATACCAGGATTAAATAGAAGTCCTTGAAATCATATAACTATGTGCAAATCATTTGTGTTTGATAGTAATAACTGACGCTATTTAGCAGTGTGCTTATAATAATCTTAAGAAACTACAACAAAAATATGTATATATAAATTTGAGTCCTTAATTTCTTGAACGAAAAAAAAAAAAAAACAAGACGGTTTGACGTGCTGTTAAAATCAATCAACATTTCTATCACTGCCTTAATTATCCCTCAGCTACAGTTTGGCACGGAGGTACAATTATGAGACTCATATTCAGAATCAAATTCACTACAGTATCATTCGTTTGTATAATTATCTTGATAATTTTCAATTACGAGCCTAATTAGCTTTCTAATTTTTTGATACACTAAAACATACACTTTAGTAAGATTCTTTTAGGCTTTCAAAGACCAACACTTCTGTGACATCTTGTTTAGATAAAATGTACAAACCTATTTTCCTTGAGAGGTTGACTTAAAAAGAATTCCCAATTCCCACCTGGTTATGTATTAAGTTAACGCCTGTAATATCAACCCACCCAAAAAAAACTAGAATATAAACTAGAATATAAAGAATTATGTAAATGAAGATGGATTATATATCGCTGAATTTTGACAGTTGCCTTTCCTGGTATTAAAATATTGTAATATTTCATAATAATTATATATATATATATATATATATATATATATATATATATATATATATATATATATATATATATTAATCAATTTTCACTGTAGTGTGGGGTTTGAATGCTGAAAATCGTGATATCCTAAACTACAAAAGTCGATGCTTTGAACAAAAAACATTTCTAAAACGAAACTTAGGTTGTGATAGAGTAACGGTAAAGTCAGTGTACCAGATTAAAATTAAAATCTATGATGACGACTAGATTTGATACCAGCATACAAGATTGTATCGAATCCACTCCAACTAATTTCAGTTGAATTCTCCTAAGTGCAACTAAATTTTGCTGTGTGACTGAGTTTATAATGATTAATTTGCCTGTATATTTTGAATGATTTGTTCTAAAAACTCTTTTTTTAACATCATTGATTTCATGCACATTTAATACAAAATAATTACCATTTTAGTACATATATATTTACCCGAAACTTATACCATTAATGGATGTAATATGAGTCAAAATTTAAGCTTAGGGAACCTAATATGAATTAAAATATCCCCTTGTCTACTTGCCAAACAAAAGCTAAAGAACCCAGATCGTATTACTATTTACTCATAAGAGAGGAAAAGGTCTGGATTTCGGCTTTTGCCAAGGTTATTAGCGGGACGTGAAACGCAAACAGCTTCGTTCAGCATTTGAACTCGGTTTGCTGATTTTATTCTATACCACAATTACTGTTATGCCAGTTGCGCCTGACCCAAGTTTAAGTATACTCAAACGTTAGCGGAAATCAACACAAAACTATAATCTGAGTGCTTCAATGAAGAGCAGTTTCCCTATAATATGAATTATAGACGATGTGTTGTGTATTCGTTTGTTTATTCATTTATCAGAGAAGAGATTAAAAAAAATGCCTTTTTGGCTTTTGGTGATAATAAAAGTCACCGGAGATCTCTTAATTTCTTCGATTTATACATCGATATAGTTTTGATTACCTACCTACCATTGTTTCCAGAATTTGTAGCGCATCTCACAATGGACTGAGCAGATAGGTTAAGCAAAGAGAAACCTAACCTCTCCATACTCACTCACTTATGCTTTTGCTATACGATTAATTTCATTATACTCAAACTATTATTCATTCATACAATTTGGTAAACTTTCACAAGACTTAATAGATAGCTGATTAGGAACATTCAGTAAGAAATTGAATCTATTTCTAGGACTATGAAAAGTGATTGGTGATCTACTAAAATCAAGAATTAGATGCGACCAGATTAATCTTGTTATCTGGCTGTTACTAGTCATAATTATAAGTAACTCACTCCTTTCGAATATATATAATGTGCAAGTAGTGTGCGAACACCATTCACATTCAGTCAATAATTGTTAGACAAAACTAATTTAAGCATAAGACACAGTTCGTGTGAACCTATTTTGGAGAAGAAATTAAGTATAATTCTGTGCAGGAATAACGTGACAGCCAGGTTCCTGCTGAGTGGAGAATATCCCAATTCAATGTATTCATCTGTTCACTTAAAAGGAAAAGCCAGCTTTATCTAAAGTACGAAAAGATTATTACCAGCGTTCATTTACTCATCAGGTTTTTGTCAACTGTATTAATTTTTCTTAATATTAGTATTTGTAAATAACTATAAATATTTATTACTTAGCAATATAATTATTTATTTAAAAACTACACTGCATTTTGAATGGACGCTAACTAAAAAGCTGGAGAAGAAGCTAGACGGCAATTACACAAGAATGTTGCGAGCAATATTGAACAAGTCCTGGCGGCAACAACCCACGAGGCACCAACTATACGGCCATCTGCCTCCCATCATGAAAACTATCGAAGTTAGACAAACCAGGCATGCTGGACATTGCTGGAGAGGCAGGGACGAGTTCATAAGTGATGTACTCCTATGGACCCCCACATATGGCCGGGCAAAAGTAGGACGACCAGCTCGAACATACATAGAGCAGCTAGTTGAGGATACGGGATGTAGCCCTGAAGATCTGCCAGAGGCGATGAACGATAGGGAGAAGTGGCAAGAGAGTGTCAGGGATATCCGTGCCTGTGGCACGACATGATGATGATGATGAATAATTTATATTTAGTCCAATAATATGAATATATTAGCAAGAATTTTGATCATGACTTTGCTAAACATTGGTGCACATTTAGCATTTCAAGGAATTTTAAAACTTGGTTTATTTCGGCCGCAGAGTAACGAACTCAATGCATTATTGTACTAATCAGCAAAGCTTCAGAACATTTGTAGTGACCGATACTCAGCTAGCTTTTTGACTATTTACAAACTGTTTGGGCTGTGAGATTCATTTAGGCATTGTTCGATTGATGTACGCACATCAGTGACATATGAGACTTGTGTAAGATAGGTAACACATACCACAGTTGCTCAATATAAGCGCTGGAAAGTACTTGCAACGCGGCGTGGTAAGAACTGCTATCTCTTTACTTTCATTTGAGTTCTACAACAGTACTGGAAGAGTGAGATGGCTTAAGCGATGGTTTGCTATAAATATAATAATTTGTTGGTGATTGATTTTGTAAGCAGTACAATCTATATATCTCTCAAAGTTTTATTATTTTTGTATATAAGCGAAAAAAAAATGAAATATGGCTATAAATATTGAATATTTGTTTTATAGCAATAATCATCAACCTACATATTAAGCAAAACACAGTACAATCAAACTGGGGAAATCCTCAACAATAATCATTTGCCTTTCATAATAAACCTGAAAAGGACAGTTCGATGCCACGCGTCTATTCATATATATTAGATATTACGTTGCCAAAAAACAAAACAAGCGCAGCGGTTGACCAGATTAAATGAACAATGAAAGACCCTTCAGCTAATGAATATCAATAGAAAAAGAATGCAATTAATTAACTAGGAATGGTTGCAATATATATTTACCAACTCTCTCTGCAAAGTTGAATCCTTAAGTTTAATTCAGCAGGTTTGATTTCAGAGATTTCCTTCCCCTACGAGGATCATTAAATACGTTTCCAGACTTTTTTCGTATGGGCACTTTTATTGATTGCACACACATGAATCTCTAGTCACTTTCGAAGTAATCTCTTCCGGTTGCAATGCACTTGTTGTACCATTCCAACAACTTCTGCAAGGCTCCATGGAAGTCCTCTTGTGTGAGCGTGTCAATGACCTTCGTCACAACCTCTTTCATCTCCTCAATTGTCTCATAACGACTGCTTCTGGGCTTAGGGAATAAGCAAAAGTCACAGGGAGCAAGGTCTGCACTATAGGGAGGGTGAGGAACTGTCTTGATGCCCATCTTAGTCGAATAGTCTGTGACAAGGATTGAGTTGTGGACTGGTGCATTGTCCTGGTGGATATACCACTGACCCGATTTGAAGAGTGTTGACCTCTTCTGACGGAATCTCTTCTTGAACTCCCCAAAAACCTCAACATAGTAACTCTAACCCTTTTGTCAATCAACTCTAGTGTATTGACTTCCTTACTCCTCCCACACCTCTCATCATCCCTCACAAACTCCATGCCTTCCTTCAATCTCTTATGCCACTCAAAAACTGTTGCTCGATTCATACAAGATTGTCCAAAAGCAGTCTGAAGCATTCCATAGGTTTCTGTGGCTTTTTTTCCAAGTTTAAAACATAATTTTATTGCATATCGTTCTTTTAAAGTGTCCTCACGTCTAGATTGCATTTTTGTAATTCACCAGCTGTGACAATCAGGCTTTAGTAGAGTGTATTCCAATTGCTGCTGTAGCTGTTCATTTGAACCTAAAATCCTGAAAGATGGTCAGTCGAGTAATAATCTATATAGCAATAACATCGTGAATTTTCAAGTGTCACCACCAATTTAAAATGCCTGTACAAAAAAAAAATCTGGAAACTTATAATAAAGTCACAGATCCTAATCCATCCTACTATTCCTCCCTAGCTTGTGGGAGATTAATTGAATTCACTGCTTTACCAAGAGTATTAATACTATGTGAAATGCAAACCTACTTATTCAGGATTTAAGCTTGGTTCACAGAGTCCATTTCTCATAAAGATAACAATGCTCACACAAACAGGACCAATCAATGGGTAATGAAACATTTTTTTGTAAATATTTCATCAAACTTAAAGTTTATTTTTAGTTTCAAAATCAAAATTTCTGTACAAACAAAGAGGAATATTGCATACTGTTTAGACAATATCAAAATAACTAATTTCGGAATGTACTTTTTATCCAATACTTAACGAAGGAAATATAACTTTCTGTATTATACAGGTCCGTGTGATAGAAGCTATTTGAATTCGATACATTATTTAAAATACTTTTAGTAATGATTGGTGCTGACCCATTATATCATATATGACACATATTTATTACGTATTTACTCAGATTTGATATAATTTTATCTTAATTTCATTCAAGAAATAAGTAAAAAGTAAAGTTGGCGACCGTAGTCAAGGGCAAATAGAAGGCTCCCTTTTCAATAGCTACTACACCGAGGTGTAGGGGAGGGCACTACTCGCTTTCCTGGATTGCTCTACTTTACCCTTGATACGTACCTTATATTGCTGAGTGTTAAGCAAGGACGTATCAAGTACCATCTTGAAAATCTTTGGTATGAATCGACCTGGAATTGAACCCAGGTCTCCCGGACGATTGGCGAACACTCAACCAACTAGGCAAATGAGCCGGCTTCAATTCAATTAAAGAAGTGGCTCATTAAAATACAAAATTATTATGTAATTTTAACGGATGATTATACAGCAGCAAATTGTTTAAAAGTAGTTTATAATCTCAATGATTTTCAACCCGAATTATACTATTTGATTAATGATGCAAGCCAAAACGTTTCAATTCATTAAGAAAAAAAATTTGATTAAAAATATGATTCGGTGGATTTAATAGCATATCATCCCTTCAAGTTTTATTCTATGTTAGGTAATTGTTTCCATTCTACATTTATATTGACATATTTTCCTTATTTGCATTGTTATATGACATAATGTTGTCCTATCTATGGAATTTCAAATGTTCATATGTAATAGCACTTTTTGTCCACGCAAGTATTCATATTTCATGATTGGTATTCGTTTTTTACTCAATTATATTGTTTCAAATGACTAATTATAGTCATTAGTAAATAATGGTAGCATCAAGTAACCTTTCTAAATACAAACAATTTACATCAAGTTTTTCTATCCAAGATGAATAGTATTTAAACGTACTTATTTGACTCATACTTGGGACCCTAACTGCTACTACCACTAGGACTTAGAATGTACCTTAGATAAATGATAATGAAGTGGTACACACCACTTCGTGGATCGCCTGAACTGAACACTCTGCATCAAATGTAATTCAGTTAAGCCGATATTCTCATTTGTGAAACAGGAAACTTAGAGTCTTGGTTTATTTTAGCTTTCAGTTCGTCTGACCAGAGGGTGCCGAAGAGGATTTATTTCATGGAAGCGCATCCCCTCTTGAACTTGAATTTTAAGTGAGAATAAAGACCAACTTTTCAAGGAAGAAGTTGATGGTCAGTATGAAATTTCCAGCTGTCAATCAATCGGGTACGTATGAAAAATTTCAAAATTAAATGGGCTTAAAAAAACCTGCAGATATATGAATTCATATATGTTACGAAAATGTATGCATACATCACACACACACACACACACACACACTGGTGTCTCATCAACCGAAAAAGACATCTACACGCGGCTAATGAAGGCATGGACAGCAATCAATAAGCTATTGATAATAGGGAAGTCAGACCTGACCGATAAAAAGAAATGCAGTTTCTTCCAAGCTGCGGTCGTATCGATACTGCTATATAATGCACAACCTGGACGCTAACAAAACGACTGGAGAAAAAGTTAGACGTCAATTACACACGAATGCTGCGTGCAATATTGAAAAAAATCCTGGAGGCAACACCCCACCAGGCACCAAATATACGACAACCTACATCCCATCACGAAAACTATCCAAGTTAGACAAACCAGACATGCAAGACATGGACGAGCTCATAAGTGATGTACTCCTATGGACCCCCACATATGGCCGTTCAAAAGCAGGACGACCAGCTCGAACATACATACAGCAGATCTGTGAGGATATAGGTTGTAGCGCAGAAGACCTGTCTGAGGCGATGAACGATAGGGAGAAGTGGCAAGAGTAGGCCAGGGTTGTCCGTGCTGGCGGCACGACATGATGATGATGATGATGATATATATATATATATATATATATATATATATATATATTTAATTACAATGTTCTCCGGCGAAATAAATTTATTATGACGGCTTTACCGAGTTTGAGTCTCCATTTAATTGCACTATATATATATATATATATATATATATATATATATATATATATATATATTCAAAAATTCAAATTTAAATCAGAAAAATGCCCCATGATTTTTCTGTACACACAAACACACACACACACACACACACACACATATATATATATATATATATATATATATATAAATGATGGAGCTTTTTGGGGGTTGTATTTTATCGAAATTGATATTCTGTTGCTTCTATTAAATTATTAACTGATCTGAAACTGCTGTAGAATTAAACGAAACTAAAGAAAAATTCAATCAAATCTATGGTCACAATCATATCTTTCTAATTTTCTGGTATTCTACCTTCATCAAATAACTCTCTTGCTAAGTACTCACTAGATATTAATGTTCAAATGAGTCATACATTATAAACTGAATGAAAGACCCGAAAGTTTAATATATTGTAGTTAGGAATGTGACCTCCGGCTCGATACGAATATTGAACGAAGCTATGTGCATTCCACTTTGCAATAATACACATATGGAAGGTACGCTTTCAAGTATTTTCTCTCTAGCTACGAGTAAAATATGGTACTTAAGGCTCTTTAAGATTAGTATGACAATCGGTTAACAACGGCAACAAAAATGCCTCTAAATTCTAACCTTTTAAAATTCACTTAAGAATTGATTGTGTTACATCCTGCAGTTGGATTCTGAATACATAAAGTCAATGAAATCAAAGACATCTCTTATCAGCAAAATATCTACTGTTGTTTTACTAGCATTGTTGTTTTCTTTTTGCCATCCATTTTATCGTTTGTGGTAAAGGGATCCAGTTTCCTTTGAGGTTCATCACCATCTGAAAGGAATCATCTATAATTTACAATCATGTAAATATTGCCAAAAATATTAAAGAATGAAAATGTCAGGCATTCATGCTCTCAAAGAAAGTTTATGGAGGTGAATGTTTTATGTTTTTTCACGAACATACTCTTAATCTATCTTTCCTTGCTCCATCCATCTTTAGTCCAAAGAAATCGACATTTCTATTCTGATTTTTAACCATTAGGCAACTGTAACGATACCGCCCTCGCCCTCAAACACACGTTCATCTCTCTTCTAACCATTCACTTCTTGGCCGGTGATCAATTATTGGTTCCGATGGGGGTAACGCACATTTCTTGCCACTACAAGAATACGATCGAGGGAGTGTGAGAAAAAGAGAGCAAACGAACAAACACGAACAATATGCTTGGGGTTAACCAAGAGCAGAAGGAGTTATGCAACACATTTCCGATAGCATATATGGATTACTAGCGAAAATTCCACAAAGCAACTGGAATACCGACATCTTGACTCGATCTTCTTCGCTGGACCCTATCTTCTCTGCTACTGTGTCCGGAGTCGACTGCCCCTGTCCGTATCCCGTCGCCAACTGCCTGTCATCTCCTTTTCTGAACCAACTCTCTTTCGCGTCCCGTTACCATTTCCGGACCCGCCGAGATTTCAAGTCCAAAAACCCTTTGTCTGGTTTCGTGCCAAAACAGACAAAGGAATCGTCTGCTTGGCGGGCCACCTATATAGTGTTACACAACGTTAGGTGACACATATTGGGATAGACATTTCGCAGTTGTCTTGAGAAATGGAATTGTCTCTGATTCCATATAAATGTAACCTTTTCTAAAACACAAAGCTAAATAACCCCCAGGTGCATCGTATTCGTATCCAACTCACTTTAAATAGGGTTTATCAAATTTTTTTTGGTTTTATCTTATGATTCATAAAAGTCTCGAAGCTTCCCAAATAAGTTATGCAACCGAAAAAGTGCGGCAAAATTCTTAGACGGAAAGTTGTCTCAAAGGAATATAAGACAAATGATTAAATTAATGATTTGAGAAAAAGAAGCAGATTTTCAAGAGAAATAAGACGATAACTTTTATGCAAAATCATTGATCAATGAAAACATTTTCGGGCAAATTTAAAATGCTAAATTTCTAGAATCAAAGCAACACAGAGAATAAAATGTTACGGTATTTTTGGATAAAAATTGGGAAGTCATTTCATCTAATGATATATCAATATATCTGTTTGAATAAATCAAATCAATTATGATAAAATTTATTTTTCTAATAAAAGAGAATAACCATTGAAATTTTTCTAACAGGCATTTCGCCTTATCGTAGTCATTTACAAACTAAGAGCAACAGTGGATGTATTAAAGAAATACCTTTTTCTATTATGTAAATACCGAAAGATGAAACTTTAAAAAGAATTATACAGAAATTTGAGTAAAGCAATCAAGTTGATACAAAACAACTTTGCAGTTTTGAATTGGAAGATTTATTGTCACTGTCAATGATATTTATTTACAATTATTTCTCGCAACAAGAATTTAAAAATTGGCGAAATTTATTTTAAAGTAATTAATTTATATATACGTCTAATTTCGCCCGTACACGACCTTATATGATGCTGAAAAATAGTGAACGTCCTATATAAAAGATTCAATTAAAATAATAACATAATGCTTGAGGTAGCGTTATATGAAAGATCATACAGTGAGAGAGAAAGAAGTAAAGTTTTCTTACTCAAGACGTATCAGCAGACTACAACATATCGAGACACAAACGAATTAGTTATTGGGAACATGATTTATGAACCAATGACTCAGTTTTTTGTGGATATATTGTAATGTATGCATTAAAATATAAACACAATACACATGTATACACATGTGTTTCAGTGTGTGTGTGTGTGTTGATCCGACTGAAATTTTTGCCAGTTTTAGTTTCTTTTGTTCGTAAGATAGATGTAAATAAATCTTCAAATATTACAGCAATTAATATTTTCCCAGAGGTTGCAGGATTTATAAATATCTGTCCGTAAAATACACAAGATAAACTTTTAAAATTTATATTTACCAGCTAACAAGAAAGCTTTGGAAATGTTATATTCAAAATTAGATGTCCCCAAAGTATTCTTATATAACTGTGATGAATGATGAACTATTATGACGACAAGGGAATAGGCCTGACATTTCTTCATAAAAATATTGCTTTTTATTCTTTGAAAGGAGTCGAATCTTCAGGATAGATGTGTGTGGGACAGACGGAGGATTTGATGGACTTGGACACAGCTATATTGACCCACAACTTATTTTGAGCTATGTTGTGCAATATTCATATTCAGGACTCTACTTAGCACTACTTCTGCGTCTTGAATGAGATGTTCACAACATGTTATCTTTGATTCTAAGACTAAAAACTGCAGACTGAAGACCCAACTGTAGACTGACAAACGACTGGTACTGATGTGGGCTGTCACACTCAATAGACGGCGCTCCGTGGCCGCTCTCCGTGATTGAATCTGACAAACAAATGCACATTGAAGACTGACCATTACCCTGTGGGTCCCTGTGTAGATAGGGCCCCAAAAACGCCTACACATTTCCGGTTACAACTACGTATCGCTGACTTCCTGTTTAAACAAGTGCGTCCTGCAATCATTTTGATTTCACAGCTAGAAGATCCAGCTCTGTCAAGGGTCATAATGCAACAGTATGACCAATAAACTATAAAACTCCCAATAAAACTTCAAAAATAAATGCTAATAAGTTAATATTTATTCTATCTTCAAATAATCATGAATGGTAATTTCAATTGTGCTGTATTTATTAATATGATAATGTTTATATATTTTACAAACATTAGCTCTGCAAGGTTTTGCTTAGTTACTGTGTTTAATCCCATATCAATCTTTGAGGGTAATTTATGCCAAAGCCTGTACAAGAACAGCAGTTGTACTATTACACCAATAGCTTGGAGGATAAGTATGTTCGTATTGAAAAATTAAATTATTCTAGATAAATTATTAGTTTTGCATGAGATTTAAAAATCGAATATCTTATTTTTAAAGCTAATAAATTAACTAACTTTAAACTAAGAGCTAACTATATTTTACGGTAAATGATTATGCTGGGATTATTTTCTTTATCATGAATTTAAACATAACTTTTGTGTGCATTTAAAAAAATCACTGCTTCAATAACATAAACACTTTATATAACATGCAAAAATAAAAGCTCTCAAATTCGCAGACGTAAATATTTTACCAATACTATTTTTCCAATAATAATTTATTTCACAGAAATGTTATTCTACGCAATATTTTAACAACAAACATCATCGAAAAACTTTATACGACCTTTGAATTAAAAGAGTTACAAACTCTTCAAGAACAATTAAGGATAACATTAGTAAAAAAATAATGGGTGATATGCCAAAATTGAATGAAAAAAGAATTTACAAGAGAGAGCTAAAATAAATTTATATATATATATATATATATATATATATAAACACGGTAACATTGGTCAACAAAGTGATCAACATCACAGATGATGTCATCATATGACCATTTAAGCTTATGAAAAGGTCAATCCATGTTCAATTTTGATTTGCAAATATTCATTTAACACATGGGGTAAGACATCAACATTATAGAAAGTACCGTTAACACTAAAACATAATCAGCAAGTATTCGCTTTGTAGCAAACAAAGAATGATCGTAGAGAATGTAAATGTCAAACAATGAAAAGAAAATTATATTGAACTATTTATCTTGAAATATTGGTGCTTTTATTTACCGTCAATTTATTGACCTTATGAGTAGTGTGTTCGCCAATGGTCTGGGAGACCAGGTCGAGTCATACCAAAGACCCAAAAAATGGTACTTGATGCCGCCTTGCTTGACACGCAGCACTATAAGATAAGGATCAACGGTAAAGTGGATCAATCCAGGGAATGAAGTAGCGCTCTCCCCTACACTTCGATGTAGTAGATATTGAGTTATACTCGACTATAGTCGCCGACTTTACTTATTTATTTATCGTCTGCCACCTTTTGGCTCCACCACTGTATTTTTCTGTATATATATAGGGTGCAGAACGAAAAAGATGAAATGATTTTTAACACTTTTTTTTAGTCTGATTAGTCCAATTTTTTAAAAGATAAATCTATTATTCAAGTACTTTTTTAAAAAAATCAAGCTTCAGCCCAATATGATTGAAAAAGAAAAGAAACGACTAGAAATCTATGATTTGCTTAACGCCGAAACCAAGCCCAAATTTTCTTTGTCTATCATATAAAAAGCAAAGACATTTTTAATTGAAAAATAGTTCTCTAAATAAAAAGGAGATCGGAAGGTTGAAAAATCAAAACAAAAAGAAGGCTTTTTAACTGCTCTCGCTACGGTGATTAAGAAAAGGCAAATAACGTCAGTATGGAAGAACGATTATGAAGTGAAAGCCCATTGGGAACTTATGAAGATACATATTAAATAAGATTTAACCCAAGACATCAACTCTCTTGATTGCCCCATATGGGGTGTTTTAGAAAACAAAACAAATGCAATTTTCCATCCAAATATTAGATCGCTTATGACTGCTATTGAGGAGGTATGGAATGACTGAATAATTTATTTGAAGGCATGCAAATCGTTTTGAAGGCGTATTGATACAATACTTGAAAAAATGGTGGCCATATAGAGTAAATTTTCTGTTTTGTGCCTATATTCTTATTTTGTGTTTATTTTGTAAAATTAAAATCAATCTGGTTTTATAATAGTCCTTTATTATTATATTAGAGTATTCCTAATTTTGCTCATTTTATATATATATATATATATATATATATATATATATATATATATATGTGTGTGTGTGTGTGTGTGTGTGTATGTGTGCATTCCTAAACCATCCGCCATGTAAAAAAAGAATATAAAGTACATTTTTAATCAGATTAAAGCTGATTTAAATTCAGGGAATTTTTTCCTTAACAAAGTTAACGAAGCCTATGTGTTCTACTATTTAGCCATATAAAGTTGATGAACAGATTAATTCAAACTTATGCCTGTATATTATCCCGAAGTATCTCATCAGGTTTGGAACGATGTCCTCCGATTCCATTTTTATGAGAGCAATAAAGAGAGAAACGATCCACTGACATTTACCAATTTGTTGATTTTAAGAACTAAAATTTCAATGACATTCCAATAAGTTTAAGATATATTCTCGGTGAAAATAATATCTGGATAATAGTTCGAATAATCAGATATATACCTGAGGATGAATAATATCAGTATCCTCTCTAAAATATAGTGTAGATGCCGTTGTTGATACTACAGCATTAAAACCATATGTAAGAGCTCTTCATTTTGTCACCACTGTTTTGAACTTCAGGTAAAAGTATTCTTTCTATTGTTACTTTCAACCACATTTTTTTCCCGAAAGTCAAAATAAGATACTTTCTCCTTTCGCGAGGGAGCATTACTGTCACAATCGGTAAACAAGCAACACGAGCACAAGCAGTTTGAGTGCTTCGGTATAGCTGTTTATTTCAGTAAGGAAGTAGAAACAAGAGAGTGGCACATAAATAGAGAAAGAGAGAGAGAGAAAGAGGGAGAGAAAGAGGAGGGTAGACAGAGACAGACAGTCAGAGAGACAGAGACAGAGAAAAAGCGATTTGGGCCGTTGGCTAAAATTTACTCTTCGTTCTGACCCTGCTATTCTCGAACGATTTAACTCGCCGGCAGCCTCTCTATCTTTCTAACTGACAGACTTTGATATAAGCTCCAAAAGGTTTTTATTCAAAATGATTTTATTTAAATTTGTGCTTTTCTATTTCCCAAGTTTTCCTACCCTGATGCTGATAGTTGATCGATTTTACGGATTGGGCTTCGTATCTTTTTATCTGTTACCCATAATTCCAAAAAGCATTTCTAATATCTTAACCTGAAAAGTAATTTTAAAGTCTTAGATTTGGTTTCTTTGTTTAATAGCATATAAACCTTTGGAGGTTATTTAATGCCAAAGCCATACTCCTAGAAGAACAGTAGGGGTACTATTTGACCCATAGCTGGGAGGATAAGGGGGTTTATACCTTTCCCAAGGGTATTTGCTCGAAAGTGAACGTAATAGCGCGACTGGAGTACGAACTCGCTTACTACAATTCCGCAGTCCATCGTTTAACCATTACACCACGAAGACACCCCCACGTAAAGCCTTGATTCACTTCAAATACACAGATTAAACAGGTTGTCACATTTACAAGTATTTCCTGTTTAGTAACCCAAATTTAAAAAGTAATAAATACCAATTCCTGTACGCAAATTGTTTAAACAATCAATATTTGATTAATCTTTACTAAAGCCTGAATTCTGCAACTTTTTAAAACTTTAAAGCATCAAAATCTATTGCTGATATTGTTCGTGGTGAATACTTATTTTTTATAACCTTTACAATTGGAAATTCCCCACTGAAACAGAAATACAATTCTTAAAGGAGGAAAAAAACGACCATTTAAGAGAAAAAATTCTAAAACTCGCAATATATGTTTTATTCATAACTCAAAATATTTTTTGAATCTCTGAATTTAAGAAATTCTATTCATCTTCACCAACAAGATAAATTATTCGTGCTGAGTTCCAGTGGAATGGCAGCTCTGATACCGACTCATTTTAAACCTTCATCTTATTGAATAGAACCTACGATGAATTACCTCAATTTTAAATAATTACTTTTATATGATTTTGGAAATGATTTTGGAAATGGGATGAAGGGAAGGAAATATGATCCTTATACCTTCTTATGATGCATAAATTCTTGAGGGGAACACGTAACACAATTACGTCCATTGTTGGTGTATAATTCCTTACCATTCTCAATAACCCTTTACTAATTTAACGACTAAATCCATGAAAGGTGGTCAATAGACACGGTTTAATCTTTGGGCATCTTATTAATCCATATTCAAATCAAAGTAAATTAAGCTGTCTACTCCCAACTTAGATGGAAACTGATAACATCACCAAGAACTTAGGCCTCGGCGGTCGATCATCGTTGTCAACATTATGGTCTTCATATTAGATATATTAGATTTATTGCATACTTAAATGATTTATGGAAATCATAAATATATATTACCAACACTGCGAAGGTTGTTAAGAAAGTTTCCAATTTACATTTAGTGTCATATTACTTAGGCAAAATGTTCATCTACACTCACACTTCACAAAATATGTCTCAAATCTTTGAAAAACATATCAGCGAATAGAATGTGTAACCTTCTTAAATTTGCTCCTTATTATTGATCAAAGATTGTTAAGAAATAGAGTTATTCAACTTATTTTTAACAATGATTTTGGTAAGCATATCTAATTTCAAATTCCGCGATTCTACAAAAAATCATTTACCATAGAGTTTAAAAAAGAAAGAATTACTCTTTTTACCACATATGTGTCTTCAAGTATCTGCACCAAATTCCTTTACAGAATGAATATTGTTTAATATTAATGGTTAGTTAATAATATTGGTTATTTAATGGCAAAACCATCGTTGTTGCAGAACAGAAGTAATCCTTTGTAACGCATATTTGAGGGAAATAAGTGACTGACACTTTTCCAAAGGGTATTAGCCGGACTGATGTTCGAAATCGCCTCCTGCAACCTCTCTCTCTCTCTTGCACGTTAGCAACTACGGTATGGGAATTCCACTCACTAACTCTCTCTCTCTCTCTGCCCTCCTCTCTCTCTCTCTCTCTCTCTATATATATATATATATATATATATATATATTATATATATATATATATATATATATATATGTGTGTGTGTGTGTGTGTTGATAGGTATATTGACTGAATGCATTAAACGCAGAATATACATAACCCAATCAATATTACGATTGCTGTTAAATTCTGTCCGTTTTAACATCAAGAACGGCTTCTTTCAACATAGAAACTTTTAAGATGCATTAAATTGTATCTAATTTATTACGTAAGATATAAGTCAAATGAAAGTAAATGCATCCATCAGATATAAATGCTGTCATTTTACATACTTTCATGTGTGTTAATTTTACGTAACAAAAACATATTGATAGAAAAACATTGGCTGAGTCAACCGGGACTTTAAAATTCACAGATAACTCCTCTGCAGAAAAGTATCTCTCCGCCAGCGAGTTTCCTGGGTACAACACAAGGTTATGTGATATTGATGCAGCAGCCCTGGAGATTTGAGGAATGTGCTCAAATAGAACTATTTAATTGTTTAATATACTTAAACCATATTACTGTGCCCAATAAACTATAAACTTATACGCTAGTTGTTCATATTAGAAATAAATATTTCATAAATTGAATTACTAATGTTGAATAGTAATACTTAAAAAAATACTGTATTCAAACAAATGCACTCAAATTCTTTTAAATAGAAAGTTACTTACTAGTTACTTATTTTCAAATCACACACACACACACACACGCACACACACACACACACACACACACACACACATATATATATATTTGTTATTAAAAAACAAACAAAAGTTGACATGTCTTTAAACTGAATAATGTTACTTTTGAAATGCCGTGAATATTAACAGTATAACTCACGCCTTGTTTGACATATCTAAATATTCTAAGTTATAAAAATTGTTTTATTTCATTGTATAAGTAAGTAAAGTTGGCGAACTTAGTCGAGGGTGACCCGAAGGCTCTCTTTTCAATACCTACCACACCGAGGTGTTGGGGAAGGCGCTACTCCGTTCCTTTGATTGCTCTACTTTACCCTTGATCCTTACTTTATAATGCTGGGTGTTAAGCAAGGAGGTATCAAGTAACATTTTTTAATCTCTGGTATTACTCGACCTGGGAATGAACCCCGATCTCCCGGACCATTGGCTAACACTCTCAGGCAAACTTCAGATGTTTTTTTCTCCTGCTTTTTTAAAAATTTTCACTAAATACACTCTGTGGCAAATTCTTTCACTTGATTAACACTAGGTGTGGTTTCTAAACGGAATAAGGAGATCCATTTTTATGCAAAAACCCCAGAGGTTTTTATGCGCCTCATTCTAGTTTGTGCATATAGCATTTGATAATTTCCTCAAAATTCAATCAATTGAACAGTTCCATGTGAATCACCTTCCCCATCGGATCGTACTTAGTCTTACACTTATTTTGTTCTATGTTGTTGCATTCTCTTACAATGTGATTAACCATTTCATCTTCGACACATAATCTATACTTGCTATTCTGCTGTGTGCTATCGATTTGTGCTTTAACATAATTGGACCTATCGGCATTGTTTTGTGATACAATTAGTTGAGAATCAGTTTCTCTCTTTTAATTTCTCTCTCTTAGCCATGCTTGTATTGGCCACTGTAATTAGGCTTTCTTCGCTCTTTTTAATATAGTCATCGTGTTCCTGTGTTGATACATTAAGGCAAGTCCTCTTCTTCCACTTTTTTTTGTTCATACAGTCTGTCCGTATATCATCTCTCATATTGAAAGCCTACTGCATAGTCATCAACTTTCTTATCCTCTGCTTTATTTGTCTGAGTTTTCCCTTGTCCATTTTAGGAATGGTCCCGGATATTTTTAAAGGGAGTTTGCCCATGTTTTGACAATTTGATGAGAGTTCTGCTGCAGAGTTTGATTTCGATAATCTTCCTCGTTTTTTATGAAATATTATTTTCATTTGCTCTTTCATCTCTGCTTGTGTTTGCTCCGGACATTTTTTTCTTATGTTTGCCATAATTTTTTGGGCTATTATCATTTAGGCAGGTGTTTACTAGGTATAGAATTACATTCAAAGAGCTCATATGTTTCAAATACAGCAAGAACTGGGAAGCTTTTTTATGAATCTCTCATCAAAGATGTCTATTGTCTCTTTAAAAATCTGTATGATCGATAGTGCGTACTGATATGATTTCAGAATAGCAATTGATTTAAAAGATGTCTAATTTCTGAATAAATATTATAGGCACGAGTACGTCATCAGTTACGAATTTTAAAAATTTATTCTTAGGGTCCATGGGTATGATATTAAACTCTCCGTAAGTGTCTCCAGATATCTAGGAATCTTCAGGCGAAACCTTACCGATTTTATTAGAGGGTATAGATTTTTTTCTATCATCTAATCTCCGTTTCATCCTAACAATTTTCCAGTTCCTGGGTGAGTAGTCCCAGCTTTTTAACAACAGTTCGTATCACTGTCACCCTCACGTTGTACAAATTCTTCACTCCTCTAGGGAGGGGCCTGTGTTTGTCCAGCTTTACCTCTTCCTTTCGCTTTACTTTGTGGTCTGATATCACGGCAAAATTCACAACACTATAAGTTCTTTTCGTCCTTAAAACAAGGTCTGATCTATTGGCCTTGATTTGGGGATCCGTTTGTTTCGTAAAATCTTAGAGAATCTTAAACATTTCATGCGGGTTTGTGTATATATCATTTAACAGTATAATGAAATATCATTTTCTTTCACTATTTCCATTGGATCAATTCCCCTACCAAGAGGTGCCTGATTCAGCACTTCTTTTATACTAATTTGCTTCTTCTTCTTCTTCTTCTTCTTCTTCTTCTTATTATTATTATTATTATTATTATTATTATTATTATTATTATTATTATTACAATAATAATAATAGAATTCCTTTAGAGTTTTTCACATCATTGTTAGCTGATGGTTTTTCACTGGAGTTTGAGTGACAACAAGTCTCCTCAAGTCCCCAGGACTCGTCTCGGGATTCTGGCCATTCTTAGCAATGCTGTGGCCATTCTTAGCAATGCTGTCGTTTGGATAGTCTCTACCCGTCAACTAACTTCCAAGTCCTTTTAATGATTTTTTACCTATAGTGCCTAACGCACCAATCACAATTGGCACAAACGTTACTTTCATGTTCCACAGCTTTTTTAATTCTCTTGCAAGGTCGAGGTACTTATCCTTCTTTTCACTTTCCTTTAGATTTATTCTGTGGTCCGCCGGGACAGCAAAGTCTACAATTTTGCAGATTCTCTTTTTTTCGTTGATAATTATGAGGTCTGGTCATCTGGCCGGCATCAGGTGATCTGTTTGTATGTTATAATCCCATAGGAGTTTATGCGGTTCATTTTCTAGGACAAGTGCTTGGTTGTGCATATAATTATTATTATCATGGAGCTTTCCATATCAGCGTTGGCCGATTATTATTATTATTATTATTATTATTATTATTATTATTATTTGTTCTCTTTTGATTTTTTCAAACCAGCGCTAGATGAGGGTCTTTCAGTGGAGTTTGAGCAACAACATATCTCCTCAAATCTTCTTAATCTCAATAATGCAGTAGTTTGAATGGTCTCCACTCGTCTTCTTATTTCCAAGTCCTCCAGTCCTTTTACTAATCCTTTGTTGACTATACCAAGAACACAAATTAGAATTGTCCTCTGATTTCTAAGTCTTCTAGTCCCCTTAACAAATATTTGGGATTTATTCGGAGTTCACTAATTACATTGTTGTTCAATTACTGTTGTGTGTTGTCGCCTTCTATAGTTCTTTTTTTTTTATTCTACAGGTTTTTTCTGTTCTCAAGCAAGGTCCAGGTGATTATCTCTCTTTTTGATTCCTTTCACTTATACGCTGTGGTTAGCCGGAACATCACTGTCAACTTTTTGGTATTTTTTTTCTATAACTAGGTCTTGTTGATGGCCGAGATTAGGATATCTATTTTTATCACAAAATCCCAGATAAGTTTGTGCTTCTCATTTTCCTGAATGTATTCTGGGGTTTTATCATTTTTATTATCATCATTATCATTCCCCTTATGATTATCATGTCTTTTTTAAATTATTGGTTTAAGGGGTGGGTTTTAACGGAAGTCAGATTTATAGCAAGTCCCTTCTCGTCCTCAAGACACTTCTGAGTATTCTAGAAAATTTTAACTGTGGTATTATTATATAATTGAAAACATGTTATTACTTCCATAGAAAAACCTTACTACAGCATTGAATAAGCCGAACAGGTTTGATGTGCTTTAAAATCGACCTAGCAACAATTTAGACAGCTCTAAGACTGGAAATGTTTTCTTTCTGTAAGAAGAATACTGGGGAATGGATTTCCAGAAATGCTTTGTAATTTTCAGTTTTTTCATTCATTAAATTATTGCTACTACGCCCTTTAAGAGTTATTTACACAGCCACAAGTGACAGTGACTATACACTTTGATGAATCAATATGATAGTTTTCTTTTTTCCTAAAAGAAAGAGATAGACAGAGAGATAACTATGTGCAGGTAGTTAGAGAAACTACTGAGGAAGAAATAAATATATATTGACAATAGATTTGCTTGCAATATGTTCGTGAGGTAATATATATATATATATATATATATATAAAGAGAGAGAGAGAGAGAGAGAGAGAGAGAGAGAGAGAGAGAGAGAGAGAGAGAGAGAGAGAGAGAGAGAGAGAGAGATAGTCAATTCTGTTTGTAATATTTCTAGTAGGAACAGTAATAGCGTTTTTTTTAAAAGAATCACTGTATATTTCCTTCTCTGTAAACTGAAAGGAACAGTGTGGTTGATAGATTTGTGCGTAGGCCTATATATTGTCTGATAGATAGAGACAACACTGATGATACAATAGATATATAGACAGTAGATTTAATAGGAAAGTGCGTTTGCATATATTGGTGAGCTTTAAGAAGGTATCAACCGGTCCAAGAAAATCGACTTGCACATTAACGCTCAGCGATCCTATATCAAGTTCATTGTACATCTTCTCACTAATACAGACTGACATAATTAAAGATCAGCGCCGTGCAGCCGTTTCATCATAAGTTAGTATTGACAGCGGTCGTTATGCAAACGACAGGGTGTAGGCAGGTCGCTAGCGGGAAGAACAACAAATCGTAAGAAAGAGAAAAGAAGAGATAGACTAACAGAAATCAAAGAGGAGCAAGGAAGATAGAACGGTGTAGAAAAGAAGGAAGATAGCAAAAGCAATAATGCGTATTATGTGAGCCACAACAGTTGTGCGTTATCGGAAATGATGTGGGAAATCAAATTCACAAGAACAACGTACACCTCGTGCTTATCATGGCACGGAGGTTATTGTCAAAAGCCAGCATTAATAGCGTATCGAAATGTCCGTGCAAGTTCGTCGTAAAGTGTGAGGTTATTTTCCGTGCTCAGCACCATCGCAGTCAGCAACACCGACAAGCCTTTGCCACTTAATTTGGGACAATAAGATGTGTCCACAATCCAAAGCTCAAATTTACCGGCCAATAGTCGCCAGTCATGGCCAGTTAAGTTGATGTGCAAGAACAGAAGAGTGTTCATTATTTTTATTTTTGATTTGCGAGTTGATACCTAAGCTAGAGGGTTCTTCAATTGTTCGTGTAAGGTCGAGAAGAGTTCCTTGTTTCAGGACAAAGAAGAAAGATGCTGAAATCCTGACATTTGCCCTATTTGCAAACCTAACGTGTAAACCTGTTTATCTATGTATCATAGTTAATATCAAGCCATGTAATCCAAAAGTATCAGCTGTGTCATCAGTGTTTGTTTGTGTTCGTTAAAGCTATTCATTAAATCGATTCATGATAAATAGTTGAGTGTAATATCATGATCTGCAATATCGTGGCCATCAGGATCGGTAGAACATTACGAAATAGAATATGCAGTCAATCATTTGATAAACAAAAGGGTTTCACGACAGAATATATTGATTTGATTGGGTTAATAGAATGCGTAAAAGATATAATTTTAATATACTGTTTCTAGTTTCTTGTTTTAAGTATTGATAGCTCCTATTTTAAAACAAATTGTCAGTTTTCAGTATTTCATCGAAAAATTAAAAATTGACATCACATTCAGCTTCATAAAAATCTTTGTCGCTTTGGTGGCTAAAAAATTTTTTTTGACATTCATAAAAACGAATATCCTTATATGTCGAATACGCGTTTCACTTTTTAGAAAAATTACTTATTTTATCTGGAGTCCTGAGTTTTGATTAAGTGGTCGAAAATATGTCGACCTCGTGCGATTTTCTCTCCGCTTCACAAAAAAAAAAAAAAGATGTGACAAAAAAGATGCATTTATACTATTTAGAAGAAATAATAATGAATGACGGAATCTAAAATCTATTTACCCTTTGAAACTAAGCGGCCAGTATTTATGTTGGTGATTAGAAATATCAATAACCAGGCAACCTGATTTACGCCTGGTGAATCCATATTTCTATTTTGATGATAACTCTAAAATAATGTATCTTTTGAGTTTGTATGTAATATCGTTATTACAAATACATAATAAATTCACAATGCATGTTGTAATCAATTAATTTGCAGCTTATAAAACTGTTACATGACCCATTTAAAAAAATCAATTATCAATCATTCCGTTGCTTCGAGTTTAGAAGGCATCACAGGCCTGCACATTTCTAAGGTTAAACTTGTAAAATGGATAAAACTGTTTCTGATGGCATTAGGAGGTAAATATATTTATTTGTTTTCACGTAAGCAAACATTAGAATACATCGACTCAATCCCCTGCTTGGGGTTAGTGCAATCCCAAATAAAGAAGTCCTGAAAATTATTAGTATTGGCAAGAATACGTGAAATCATATAACTGTGGGAAAATAAATCATTATAGTTAAATATTATTGTCAATGTTAGATTGATTTTTTTTACCGTCAAGTCAATACGTCTAAGGCTTATTTTATGCCTAGACAATAGAACATTGTGTTACTTGTATGTTTATATTTCATTTTTGCGTAGTTTGTTGAGAGTTTTTTTTCACGTGGTCAGAGGAATACGAATAATTGCCAAGCAGTTGTATTGACCCTAAGATAATATCATAAGTTGTAGTACCGCTCTAATTCTGATTGGACATGTGAGTAATGTCATTGAATTCATACACTATACACCTCAAATTTCATGAAAAATCACCTCATCATCATATTCAGTTTAGTGCATACCCAGGCCGCAAGGTTTTGTAGGTGATGGGGATTACATTTGAAGTGGACTCCGTGTATTACAAGTTCCACTCACAGGGTGGCATTGGTATTATTTAGGAATATTTGACAACTTCTATCTTTATAAAATGTATTTCTACATAAAATAGTTTTTGGAATCTATAATTGCTAATAAAGTATTATTTTTATTTGTCACTTGAAATCTTATAACTATTTGAAAATTATTTGTGTTAGATACAAATACTTTAAACCGTATAGGTTAGTAAGTAAGTTTGGCGACCTTAACCGGGGATTCTTCAAAGGTTCCCTTTCAATAGCTATTACACCAAGGTGTAGGGGAGGACGCTACTCCATTTCCTGGATTACTCCACCTTACCCTTAATCCTTACCTTATTGTGAAGAGTGCTAAGCAAAGCGGCATCAATTACCATTTTTTTAAGTCTTTGGTATGACGACGTGGGATTGAATCCCAGTCTCCCGGACCATTGGCAACTACTCTACTAATTACCTACCAACAATCAAATGTCTATTTTTATTAAGCAAGAAACACGCTTTAAACTATATAATTGTGGATTAAGAAAATGCATTTCCTCTCTCTTCTCTTCTCTTCTCTTTTTTCTTCTTTTTTCTTTCATTTTCTTCTCTTTTTCTCTCTCTTTTGTTCTTCTGTATATGCCCCCCTTCTCGTTTCTTTTCTGTTCGTTCTTTCTTATTATCCTTCTTTTTTGCCTTTCTTCTTTCCTTTTTTCTTTTTTCTTATTCTTCTTCCTTTTTTATCCATTGTATCTCTTTGTGGTTCCATGTGTTTAACATCATTGTTTAATACAATCATGTTATATTTTTTTCGAAAATGGAGTTAATTAAATGATTGAAGGGTTATATGTTTTTCTTATATATTCCCTCCTCCATTTTTTTTTCATTTTATCTGTCGTTCTTCTATCAACACTTAGTATCACCATTCTAAATTTCAGATGAAGTTTTGTTAAAACTGAAACGTTTAACGTCGACTTACTTTCCCAATGAATTTTTCACACTTGATTACGTTGTTTTAAATTTTTCTCCATACTTTAGGATTCTTTTCCATTTTTTACTTCCATGCGTGTATAATCAAATATATCTGTTTGAAAGTTGTTAGTATTGATAAGGAATTCCTTAAACTATATAAATGTGTTTAAATAAATTAATATTATGGAAAGAACAAGAAGGTACGATTTAGGAATGGTTACAATTGACGCTGACTACAATTGTTTATTTTCGTATAAATCAAATCTAAAGATAAAATACCTTATAAACCGATGATATACCGTTAAATATAGGTCTATGGTAGCAATTGCGGACCAAATTTATTATATATTATGCTGTTTGATTGACAGAAACCATATTATCCGTTCATTTGTAGAAAATAGAAAGGGTTTTGCTTCTGAATGTTTTAATCTCCTGAAAAATATTTTGGAAATATATATATATACTTTTTAATTGCTAATCGAAATGTATATAATTGATTTTTTTTCGTCAGTTTAATAATTGACAAAAATAAATACCTCAAAAGTATATAGAAATGTTTGGTTGACATTATACTTTTAACTAATCCTATCAATTTTCTGTCCTTTAAATAACTGAAAACACTGAATTTGCAAGCTGGAACCAGTATAAGAACAAAATGAACGGACTAACCTGGTGGTTCAAATCAGAGATCTTGGCTTACCGAATTCGACTCACGAGTTCAGTTCTTACCAAAAAACCTGTTCTTCTGCGCTTAAGTCACTCCTAATCTAAGCAAAGAAAAATAATTTTATCATGTCTGATTCAAATTGGGTATCTCATAATCCTATCGGTGTGTTGCAAATCATTTAAGTAAGTAAATAAATTTAAGAATGTAAAAGACGAAAGTTTTTGTTTCTAATCTAGACATCAGTATATATGAAATTATTTGTTATAATTGTGAAGATCTGAATTAAATTGTGTAGTTCTGTTGCAAAACTACAGTAATGTTTGCATAGCAAATATGTCTGTTTTCAGATTTCTGCAAGACAACTTTGAATTAAAGACACAAAAAAAAAAGGAAGAAAAAATATTTTCTCATTTCCTAATAGATAACCAAAAATTTTGCAAAATAATTTGTATGTTTAGAAATATAAGTTCGTTTTATCTACTTACAAGTTTACATTTGCTGATGTGTGAGCTGAAACGGTTATAGTCGAAGGAAATGAAGATATTGAACCAAGTTAAATCCGTGTCGAGTCTGATTGCTTTTCATTTTGTGGTAATGCCATTCATTTCTTTTTCTCCAAGTGATAGGCAAATTATAAGGTTTGTATGGCTCTGTAGACTTGTTAATGAAACCGGTCGAGGAGAAAGAAAACTCTGAACTCAAACCAACTATATTGACTAAAAATTTGACCTTGTAAAGTACCCTGCTTGTAGTGGAAGTGTTGGGTAAATACATTCTTCTGCATTGGCACTAATAATGTGTGTGTGTGTGTGTGTGTGTGTGTGTGTGTGTGTGTGTGTGTGTGTGTGTTATATTTATTACACGTTTTGATGAGGGTCAGGAAAATTTTAGAATTTCCGACAACATATAGTTGACCATGTGAGGAGACACTTTTTCAGGAGACGCCAATCTAGGACACAATATTTTGGATTTAATTTTTGGTCCTATACAAATCAATTTGACCAAGAAACTATTTTTGTTGAATGTGATCGCGAGGCAATTTTTCCCTGGGAAAAAATGAATATACTATACGCGACCGATGTCCTTTTACATTGAGCTTGGCAGTTTAAAAAAGGAGAAAGTGAAAAACTACACATCTAAAAAAGTGCGTTGGGGTCGGAATATAGTTGAAACCTCCCCCTTGCATGCCCATAGCTATTTATCTATATATAATTGAAATTACTGTAAAAGGGCGTATTCTTATCTGTTCGGATAAATTGATATTTAGTTCTTTCTGTCCTTTTATAATCTAGATGTAGAGAATCGTTTTCAGCTGGAAAAACTGGTCATACAAGTGCCTATGATAATGGTGCAAAATTTAGGATAAGTGTTAATACACAGGATAAAATAAACACTCTGTAAAAAGAAGGCGAAATAGGGAAAAATGAAATCTTTATAAAATGATTATTTGCTATCAGAAGATATTTAATGTCATTTAAAATTCAGGGCACATTCATTTACAAAATATCCGAGCCAACACTAATGCAATCTAAAACATCAGATTGTCGTTTTTTTTGTCAAAAAATTGGGGTTTCGTACCTTGTGAGATATTAAATTTTTCGACAGTAATGTGGAATGTGCTGTTTATCAAAATATTATATACGCGTAGTCCACATTTAGAACAAGTGAACAATAATGACTATCATAGTATAAAAAAGCTATCATATATCTAATAGGAATAATGTTAACAAAAGCCTGAAAGTAAACCTCAAAAGAAAAAAAGATTGATGTGTTATTCCATTTTTTTATTTACACACTATATTTTCCCTCAACAGTTATGGCATAAAAGTGACCAGTTTTATACTCTAATGTTTCAAAATCAACGCGAGAAAACTAAATTTGTTCATATTTTAAGAATTCTCGTTTCTCTGATGAGAACATTTACATGCATTTAAAAATGTGAATCCATTATTATTTTTTTAGCGTTTCGCTAAAGTTTCATTGATAACTAATCTCCTCAATTCTCCAGGACTCCTCTCTGTATTCTAGTCGATGTTAACAATGCTGTAGTTTGGTTGGTCTCCACTCGTCTTCTTATTTCCAATTCCTCCAATCCTGCTATCAATCCTTCGGTGACTGTACCAAAGAGCACCAATTACAGTTGGTATAATCGTCACTTTCACATTCCATAGTTTATCTGTTCCCTAGTAAGGTCCAGGTATTCAGCAACTTCTCTTCTTTTTGTTGATTATTATAAGTACTGGTCGTCTAGCCGAGATTAGGTGATCCGTTATATCTCAAGAGTTTGTGCGTCTCATTCTCTTGGAGAGATTCTGGATTATGCATATCACCTTTATTTGTAAATTTCAATTTTTTGCTCAATTCCCAGTGGATCACTTTGTCCACCAAGTCGTGTCTAGTATTATACTCTTTCTGTATTAATTTGTTGCATTCGCTTATTATGTGTTTGGTCGTTTCCTCTCGATAATCACATAACCTACAGCTGCTATTTTTGTGTCTTACCTATTCTTGGTTTGATATGATTGGTCCTTATGGCTTTGTTTTGTGCTGCTATTAGAATAGATCCAGTTTCTCTCTTAATTTTTTTTATTTTTTAGCCACATCCACGTCTTCTCGTGCGAAATATCATTTATCCATAGGGTTGTTTTTCTTTCCATTGTTTTTTTCTGGTTATTTCCGTTCTCTTCGTCTTGGTAGTACAATATTATTTCGGGCGGCAGTTATCAGTCTTCCTCCACGCTTTTCTATGTAGTTTTGAGTCATTGCATCGAAGCGTCGACGCTGTCTTCAAAGCTGGTAAGTCCTCTTCCTCCTTATTTTCTTTACTCATATAGTCTGTCAACGACATGTCTGGGATGTATTGCCTTATACATGGGCATTAGTTTTCTTGTTCTCTGGTCCATTTTTTATGTTCTTTTCTGGTCCACTTTAAAAATGGTCACGAATATCTAACGAAGGGGACAGCCCAGATATTTATACCTTTGACAAGGATCCTTCAATATAGTTTGTTCTCGAGTAGCTTTCTGGTTCTTCAATGATTCTCTTTCTCAATTATTTCTTTGATTGTGTCAGTTTCCAATATTCCTGAAGATGTGTAGGTTTCCTTTGCTCTGAACGTTTCAATTTTTCTTGATTTGGTAGTTTCATCCTGACCGTCATGTATCGTTTCTCGCTTTTCATTATCAGCATGGTGTATTTTTCTATGCCAAATTCCATCCCTATGACCTGACTGCATATTCTCACTGCATGTATTTGAGTTTGCCGTTCTTTTTCATTTTTTGCAAACATTTTGATGTCGTCCATGTGCATTAAGTGATTGATCTTTTCTTTCTGTTAATTAAGTTTGTATCCGGGTGTGCATTTCCTGAGTCAGTGGTTTAGTGGTATCATTGCTATTTCAAATAGTTGTAGTGAAAGTGCATCTCCCTTGGAAGATAAAAACCACTATAGTGCAAATTCTATTTTTTTCTAAAAGTATCATTAGGTCCCGTATTCTGGCCGAGATAAAATAATCTGTTCGAATCAAAAATTCCTTGAGAATGTTATGTGTCTCATTTTCGTGGACGAATTCTGTTTTGTGCATATACCATTAGATAACATGGTCAAATTTCAGGCTCTTGCACAATTCACAGTGGTCTACATTCTCAAAACGAGTTGTGCCTAGAATTATATTTTTGCTCTAATCATATCATGGGATTAAATGTTTCTTATTTGTTACCAGATAACCTACATTAGCTAATCAGTTTCATATGATCGATTTTCACTTTGACATTAAGGGTGCTTATGGGGTTTTCTTTTTTTGATGCTGTCAGAATAAATTTAGTTTCTCACAAATGTTTCCCCCTTTTTCTCACGTCCGGGTCCTCTCATTTGAAATTTCACAAAATTTTCACGTGAAATATCCATATAGTTGTACTTCTTCCCATTTTTGTATCCTATTTTTATTGTTAGTCCTTATATTGAAACTGTTGATGCTGAAAACTGAAATAGTTTTCCTTTGCTTTCTTTTTATATTGCCCTCGAGTCATCGTATTGATGCATTCAAGAAATGATTTCTTTTCCTCGTACTTTTCTTGAAATATATTGTCTATCTTTATCAGCTCTCAGATGTAAGGCTTTGCGAATTGTCATCAGCTTTCTTGTTCTTTGGTCCATTTGTATGAGGTCTTCCCATGTCCATTTTAAGAATGTTTCCAGTCATCATACTAGGAGACCCCCTGGTGTTTATTCCTTTGATGAGAGTTCTGCTGCAAAGTGATACTTAGCGAAGTTTTCGTTTTCGTTGGAAGTACTTTTTTTTCCTTTCATCTCCGCTTGTTTGATGGTATCCGCTTCCAGAATCCCGAAGTAATTTTAATATTCCTTTTCTCGAAGCGTTTGGATTTTTTCCTGATTTAGCAGTTTTATTCTTTCTATTTCCACATCTTCTAAAGTTTTTATTCCTGCAATTAATTCCAACTTCCAGTTATTCATGGCTTTTGTGATCAAGTTTGACAATGTCGAATATTTTGTACATTGTGAGACATTCTATTTACCATGTATACTGACAATATCAGACGCCTTTTTTAGTCGATCCTCGCCATGTCTACATATTTATTCTTCACTTTGCTCTCCGTAAGGATGTCCTAATTATTGTAAATGTAAGTTATCTGTCCTTCTTGCTGCTTTGTGTTATCCGTTTAGTTCTTACGGAAGATGCCCAACCCGAATCAAAACATTAAATAAAGTAAAGCATGAGATCCATAAACGGATTGAAAAAGCAAAATACTGATAACGGAATCGCTTCGGGCCCCTGCACCAGAAATCTAATATTAACACAAAAGGATAAAACAAATGAAAATTAAAGTTGGTGACATTAGTCGAGGGAGACCCGAAAACTCCCTTTCTATAGCTACTGTACTGAGGTGGAGGGAAAGGCGCTACTTCTTCCCCTGGACTGCTCAACTTTACACTTGATCTGTACCTTATTATGCTGAATGTTAAACGAGACAGCACCAAGTACCATTTTTGAGTCTTAGTTATGACTCCACCTGGGAATAAACTCCAGTTTCCCGGATCATTGAAGAACGCTCTACTCATTAGACACATTAGAAAAGTAGACTACTACACCATTCCTCAGAAACCAAGTGTCGAATAAAGATAATGTAGAAACTGAAAAGGTAAATACATTCTTAAGAAATATCCCAACAGACAACGTCACTAAACTAAATGAGCTATATTATGCAGGAGTAATACTACTCTGTAATAAAATCAATATAACCCAAAGGAACTTGAACAAAAATACAAAACCTGGATGGAAAATTAGGCTAGAAGTATCGTTAATGAAAATGTAACAACAAACAAAAGTAATAGGGGAAAATATGTAGGGATTAAAAGACCAAAACAAAAGAGTAGACAAGTCTGACAATATAACTTGAGATTAATAAAAAAAAATGGCAGATGAAGAAAGATGCGTAAAATACCGACGCAGGTTCAAGTCAAACAAAAAGATAGGGTATTCGAAAATACCATTGGGAAAGTTATGAATCCAATAATCCTCCCTCCAGCTGTGGGTAAATAGTAGGACAGACAGGGTTCTTAAGCCTTGGTGAGGCAACTAGTCTAAGAGAAGGGAATCTCTGAATGCAAACCTGTTAAACTCCGATTAAAAATTGACCTTGAGTCATATCCTGCCCAAGCGGAGGGGTAAAAAAAAGGAGGAGTCCGTGGTGTAATGGTTATCGTCGTAGGAAATGCATACAGCGACACGAGTTCAAATTCTAGACGAGACTGATTGCATTTCACATAGCTCTAATACCCTCGGGAAAGGTATGAATCCAATTTTTCTCCCTCCAGCTATGAGTAAATAGTAGGTCTGACTGATTTCTTAAGCCTTGATGAGGCAACTAGTTTATAAGAAGGAAAACTCTGAATTCAACTCCGATTAAAAATTGACCTTGGGTCATATCCTAATCGAGCGGAGGGGTTGGTAAATATAGATACTGCAAAATGACGAAAGAAAATTCAAATAAGTTGGTGGGAAATGCACGAGGACAAACCAATAAACGCATCCAATGGAAATAAAATACTTTTCGGATAGAATAATGGAATAAAAAAGCCGATTGGACAAATAACATGTAAGACTTTGTGCAAAATTAGATATTTACCATTGAAAAATAAATACTTCTCTCATCATGAGTATGTATGCTTATTGATTTAAGTATCATATTGATCGAATAGTATTTTCATGGAAAACATACACACACACACGCACACACGTACATACATGGAAGTAAATAATGTAAAAAAATCCGACAATATGGAGAAAATTAAAAAAAAAAAAAAACAAAGTAATCCAAGGTAAAGGATTTAATGTGAAAGCAAGTTGATGTTATAACGTTTCGGTTTTGATAAACCATCTGCAGGATTTTAAAAAATATATTTAATTCTGTTAAATCATCGGTAGATTTTCAATGAAATAAAAAACAAAACAATGGAGGTACTTTTATATACGGAGAAAGGGGGCATAATCAATACATCAGCGTTCATATTTAAAAAAAAAATGAAACTCCATATCACCTTTTCTATCTCCTGATAATGATTTTTACAACCAAAACTTTATAGCATAAACTTTCTTTCGCATTAACTTCTTCCGATTAGATTACTCTGTTTTTCAATCTCTCTCTTTATATATATATATATATATATATATATATATATATATATATATATATATGCACTTTGCTCAGCTTACACTCAGATTAGGAACGTACATGTAATAAACAACACACACACACACACACACACACACATATATATATATATATATATATATATGTATAAGCTCGGAGCAATTTATAATTTATAAATAAATAACTTTTTCCAGTAGAAATATTTAATTATAAACATACCCTCCATTACTTCGGGGAAGACATTTAATCTCTCAATAAAAGTGTAGATTTTACGCTTGTAAAATTCCTTATGTTTTAACACAAAATAGAACGACTTGATTTCAATTTATTTTGATATCAGCGAAATGGTTATGTAATCCAAGTGCTTCTGAACTGCCCTAAATAAGTGGTAATCAGAAGGAGTAAGGTTAGTAGAATCTTGAAGGTGAATTATTTTTCCCAAGTGAACTCATCTAAAAGATCATTTGTCAATTTAACTGTGTGTGGATGTGCATTATGATGATAGAAAATGAATCCTTTCCGGTTGACAATGGACGGAACTTTTTGGTTCACTGTTGTTTTTAAACGACAAAATTGATTGCAAGAGAAAATTGAATGTGATCGTTGGATAATTGTCTCTCAGCTGATATTGGACAGTTCCTAGCATATCCCAAAATGCTTTTAACATGATATTCTTTGGATTAAGTCCATTTCTCGATTGTTATTTAGATCTGCTTATTGGATACATCCACTGACGAGGACATCCAAAGTTACGTTTAATGACCCTCTTCTAATCGAGAGTAGAAAGCATTTCTAAAAAAGATTCCTGACAGTGCTGTGTAAGTAATGACTCTGAAAAAAACGACACAATTTTGCAGATTTTCTTTCAACTCGTCTTTCTTATAGATTCAAACAAATCAAAAGAGAATGTCTAATGTATTCTTTATTTTGGGACACACATAGGTGTGAATACTGCAAAAGATTACGAACAATATTCTTATCATCTGAAAGCAAAGATAAAATCACTTCTTTTATCATTCCTAAATGATAACAAGATGTAATACTTGTTTACAAGCTAACACACACACACACACACACACACACACACATATATATATATATATATATATATATATGTGTGTGTGTGTGTGTATAATTTGGTTTAACGATATCTCACGAAATAGGTTTTCGAATGAACTTTTAATCTAAGATAAAGAAAATGAAAATGCCATCATATCTCTTGTCTCGCTGAAGGAAGAAATGATTCCGGGATAAATACGTGATCCATGTTACACTACAAATTTCGCCTTCTTCTTGCACATTCCGTTATATGCAAACTGTCAATGTCCTTTAAATCGAACAAATTAAATTACATTCTCACATTATAACGAGATATTTATATTTTTTCATGGCAATCAATTTTCCTGCTTTTTTCCTCGTTTATTAAATATATTCTAAAGGTGTGTCCAGAGTAGATTAATACTCATGAATGTGAATGTCGTTTAATCATTTGTGAGACCAATCATCATGACTTATCACGTTCATGTGATCTTGTGTGTCAGACCAAACAATATATATATATATATATATATATATATATATATATATATATATATATATATATATATATATATATATATATATATATTGTCATCCACAGACAGACTGTTTTGTTCTATCAGAACTCTTCAATGTGGGTAGACATGCAGGACGCTCGAAGCCGGGATCGAAACCCGTCCAACTTTACGTTAGACTAAGTTTCAAACCTCTCGGCCACCAAGCGGACCACGTTGGCTAAAGGAATTTTAAGGTAATTATTTTAGCAACAGCAGCAGCAGCCTTTGTTTACATTTTTTATACCCTATCGGCTACCAGAGTGCTCAATTCTTACGAAGAGCTTTGCATTACGCTAGCGGCGGCCGACAATTCCTTCGCAAGAGTGCTCAATGGGGGAGCGTAATCATGTCGTTTCGCGAGCATGATTTTCTTACTCACTCTCTCTCTCACCATTCATCTATATCGTCCATCGCATTTGACAGATCCTCTAGAATACGTTCTGTGCCCATACAGAGCTGTGTTACATAGATTCTAGCAAGTTGCCCTAAAGCTGCTCGTCCGTGTGATGGCGTCCACAGGAAAACATCACTTATGTGTTCGTCTTTACTCTATATATAGATATACTTGTTGAATATATATAACAATGCAAAACCTAATTTATAAACGTGCCAATTTCCTATGATCTAAATCCAAAAGTTATACTTGGCTCCTGTAGATTGAATTTATTTGCTTAATTTACCATTTTGTATTGGTGTTCTTTGTATAGGCTGTCAGTTAGAGTAAATAAGTGTAATGGAACAACATATATATTGGTGTCTATTAAATCTAGTTGAATTTATTTTCTAAAATTTTAAACATATTCGTGTTGGTATCGCATGTAAAATAATCTGTAGAGAGAGAATACAAATCATTTCTCAATTCAATTTGTGCATGTGATTAAGCGCAGGCACAGTGGTTTATATATATATATATATATATATATATATATATATATATATATATATTGGTATGAATATGCATGTTCACTAGGATATTAACTTTGTACTAAATAACCCTTATGTGGAAATTTATACTCATATTGATCTCTATGTTCAAGTTTTACTGTATATTTAATCTCCAGTAATGAACCTACAGGTTGCATCCGTCTCAACGTGAACGCAAATAAAATACATTTATGTGTTGTAAACAGGAAGGTGTCATCTTCATATAACGTGTCAAAACTCAAAAAATAATAGACGAGCATACATACCTCTCCAGCCATATTTCGTCAACTGAAAACAAATTCAACGCAAGCTTAGCGAAGGAATAGACTGCTATTGATAATTTATAGTCTTGTGATGGATCACAAGAAAATATGATCTCTCTTGTAATGGGCATTTACTCCAAATTATGACTTTGTAAGTACTAATATATGGATGCACCACCAAGATGCTATCAAAACACGCGTTGAAAAAGCTAGATATGAACTACAAAAGAATGCTTAACGGAAATCGAAATAAATCAGCTTCTGTATGGTGACTTAACTGTCATCTGAAAAACCATCTTAGTAATACGAACAAGACATGCAGCAAATACGAATAAGACATACAGCTGATGGAGAAGTGAGCAATGTTCTCCTATGGACACTGACATATCGTCTACCAGGTGTTTGACATGAGCTCTGTGCGAACCTTGACATTAGTTCTTGAGGACCTGGCAAGCGTAATGGACGATATGGACGGATGGCGAAAAACAGTTAGGGAACACCATACAATCAGTATGGCTTGATAATGATGAAAAAAAAAACATTCAGTGAATTGTTATTCAATTTTTTTCAAGTTTATTGACAAAAACATATTTATGTAGGTATATATGTGTGTATTTGTTACTCCAGCAAGTATCAATATATAAATATTATATATGTACGCAGATAAAAAGAATTCTAATCATTCATATATATATATATATAATACGATATTTTAAATTATTTATAAAGGGGATGTAATTTATTCAGTGTTGATGGGGTGGGCCTTGACATTTAACGGAATATTTTGCAAATCCAAATAAAGAAAAAATTACACACAACATATCTAAGTTCACAAACATAATAATGAGCATAATTAAAGATAGCAAATATTAAACGATTAAAAATTTTCGAGCCAACAATTTTACTCACACAGCTAAACCACTATATATATATATATATATATATATATATATATATATATATATATATATATATATATATATATGCAGATAGATAGACAGATAGATAGATGCATATAAAACTGAATAGATTTGGAAATGAATGTGAACTAAGTAGATTATTTTTTTATTTTATCATATCTTTTTGCCGTACACGTATTTCACATTTTATGGTCGTTATCATAAGATTATGACTGGTGGGGTAATGTTTCCAGATTTTATTGCAAAATTGCTTTGACATGTGTGTGAATCATTTAATTTCATATATATATATATATATATATATATATATATATATATGAAAAATCTTTTGAATTTTCAAAGCAAACAGAAGTTTAATTTTTGTGAAAAAATAGCTCTACAGATTGAAAATTTAAATCCCTATTTTCGTATCAATTTTTTTCAATCGGCAATTTCCAAGAGAATACTCGGTCTTCTTTAAATTTTCAGACGACAGCATCGTTTTAATCTTGGAAAATGTGAAGGATCCAGTCTGTAAATGATTTAAGTATTTTCCTTCATTCAAAGTTTCTGTGAATAGATAGGAAAAATTGATTCTCTTACGAATTCCAAAACTCATTGTTTAATAACTTTTGATTCTCTTTTCAAGCTCATTAATCTCTAATATTTAAGCTTACTTATTATCTGGGAATAATTACTAGTGATACCAAATAAATTGTGGGAATAATCATGCAATTGAACATTGAGTTCATTGTCTTTCAATTACAAGTACGATAAATTAATATGACTGTGATGACAATATAAAAAATAATATTGACTTTTCTGTCAAATTAATTGATTTTATCAGTCGTCTTATATGAAGACACCCTAGGGCCCCCATCTCTCTCTCTCTCTCTCATATTCGGTATACATACATATATATATATATATATATATATATATATATATATATATATATATATATATATATACTCCCCTACCCCCGTAGGGTCGAGTTCTCTAGCGAAGAAGTAATCGTGTTGTCATTATCGCCTTTGCAAGTCTCTTCGTATTTGAATTGAGATCTCGGCGGCCGTTGAACAGATGTATGTAAACAATAGTAATTGTGATTCATAACCGTTTAAAAATGTACTTCGTAGCTAATATCTCCTCGTAGCTAAATGGTTAGAAGCTTTCGCTTGGCGTTTGTGTCAACCGGGTTTCGATCCCAGCTATGGGTAGATACTGTCTAGCCACACTGATGAGTTCTGATAGAACGAAACAGATCTGTCTGTGGATGAATATATATATAATTTCTTACAAGTAATGTATTCCTGAGATACTTTGATATTTAGTTTGATATAATTTCATAGGTAAATGCCTATTTTATTGAGTTTTCCTGGGCTTTGTCATTCAGAATCGACCAAAATAATTCGGATTAGTGTAAAAATATGTCCATCCCCAACGTGGACATAAGTGGGCTTTCTAACATAGACATAAAGGGACACAAGCAGACACTCGCGCACACACATATTATAGTATTACTTTATTGTTCGTGTATAAATTTTACTAAAAATATATATATAAATAAACATATATAACTGAAAAGGTAAGAAATTTACGAAATCAGTTGTGCGCATTCACACACAATCTCCCTCTTTATGTTTTGATGTAAGCTAAAAAGATGAATGTTACATGCATTTAACTTTTAGCGCTAAGTTAAATCCAAACTCCTCCGTGTGTATATGATTTCAGGTTTATTATTCCATTTTGAACGACTATAACTATTACGCTAAGCGTGCCTATATTTATTTATAGCTGTGGTGGGTCTGATTATGTGTGTGCCTATGTGTGTGCTATTGACAATATATATAGATATATATATATATAGTAAAATAGGCGACTGTAGTCGAAGGCGACCTGAAAGCTCCCTTTTTCAATAGCTACTACACCGAGGAATAGGGGAGGGCACTACTCCTTTCCCTGGATTGCTCCACTTTATCCTTGATACGTACTTTACAATGCTGAGTGTTAAGCAAGGAGGTATCAAGTACCATTTTTTAAGTCTTTGGTATGACTCAACCTGGGATTGAACCTTGGTCTAACTGACCATTGGCGAACACTCTACCCACTATATCATTGAGCCGCATTATATATATATATATATATATATATATATATATATATATATATATATATATATATATATATATATATTCTTGAAAATTTTAAGGTGTCTGTGTAGACTGTCAGCTGTAATTTCTAGATCAAGACAGGATATTAAGAAGTCTTACAGAGCTGCTAGCGTAGACATCTCAATAAAGAAAATATAATTGAGAAAATACCATTCTAGATTTTCAAAACTATGACTGAATTCAATGCTCTTGTCATAAGTGGGAAATTGATTCACGGACCATCACTCAAACTTTGATGTTTTCAATTGAATTGAGCAATTAGTTTATGTTAGGTATTTTCTCATTGTTTTCTGTCTAAGAATATGAATTTACTAAAGGGACATATTTAGGTTGAGTTTCTTTCAAGATCGTACTGGGGTCATTATGTTTCGAATTTTATTTTTTACTCTTTGATGCATTTTAGAATGATATGTTTTCTTTTGTTTTTTCATGGAAATATTTTGTATCTTATTCACAAAAGGAAGTTTATATTAGAAAATATGAACAGATGGCACTAAAGTCCAATTCCTTTATACTCTGCGTCTATCAACTGAAAAGTACATTTATATATTCGTTATATTTTTATTTTATTTCATATTAAATGTTTTTGTTTTCATATTCAGTGTAAAACGATGTTTCTATTTCGTCGGGTACTCTTTGCATTTCTTTGAGCAAAGCAGTAATACGGTTTTATTTTATTATTTCTGGAGAAGTAAATAATCTACTACCTGTAAGATAAATATTTTAACGATAACCAAACGGATTATAGACTGAGAAACTAACATAAAAAAGCATCTATATAGATCTTTCTTTTTATTTAAGAAAAGAACTCCAATCATGGAAATGTATTTAAAAAACATGCCACAATTTTCATTCCTAAATCAAAGATTTTCCACTTCGTTTCGTTGACGCCATGATATTTTTTACATTATCGATGTCCTATAAAACATATTCAAAACTAAGGATAGGCCAGTCTGCTGCGCTGTAGAATACATACAATATATCCCTGCAGAGCTGTAAGACCCTCCCAACGAGTATCCTGGGTATGACATAAAACCACCTGATTGCGAGGCTGGAGCTTTAAAATTTGCCATTGATCCCTGGTATACTCTGCCCTGGAGTGGTAGCACCTGATATGATCCTATCTATGAGTCAAATAGAACAACATATATGTGCAAATAAATGACTGATGTTAAATTTTAATTATTACGTAGCAATACTTGAAACCTTTTAACTGAGTGCAAAAAAGAGCTCCGACTCCTTAAAGAATTTTATCTAAAAATGTTTACAAATCACACCCACACCCACACACACACACACACACGCACACACATATATATATATATATATATATATATATATATATATATATAAGGGTTTGGCATGAAATAACCTACAATTGTTGATCTACCATAAAACCAACCAAAACTCTGGGAAAATAAGCGAGATAAAAATTCATAAAGAGACATACAAAATTACTTTTAACTCGGTCATTGTAGACTAACCTTATGGATCCTCATTTCTTTTCTTTGTCTGCTGTCTCAATCTAAAGGATGATTTTTTTTTTATTTAAAGAAGTCAAAAGCCATTCCAAATTATTTTGTCAATGAGTTAAACCATCAGCCATGAAGAAGAGCACTTCACAATACATCTGTACTACTTTTCTCGAAATTTTGTTATGGCAAATATCATTCCGAAAAGATCAGCATCAATTTTACATTTAACAAATCCCTTACCATTCAGCTCTTAATTTAAAATGCATTTTCAAGTAATATGGATGTTTATAATAATAAAATTACCGCTTTCTATGTATCAAACTTAGAATACTATGAATGTTTGCTTTCTTAATGTATTTTAATACAATAAAGGATTTTAGATATATTTGAATGGATGGCAAAATTAATTGAAAACTTTTGTACTAACTGATTTAGATTTATTGTTTAAGTGTTGGTTCAGATGGAAGTAGCTGTGATTAATTTTAAAAAGCTGCAAAAACAGGACGTTTCGGTATTAGCATATTTTCTAATGGATACATTCAGAGCTATTCATTTAAAATGAATGAGTTATTTATTTTCTTGCCTCCCGTAATTTCGACTTGAACGTATCTCTTTTTCAAGAGGCTGAAAACATACACTTTCCAACTCGTACATTAGATAAACGTAATTAGTATTTATCATTGAATTCTTTTCAATCCCTTGTACAGAAAGTATAAAAAAAAACTACATTCGACAAAGAAATGGAATCTACGACCTTAAATGCCCACAGTGACTGGATATGGCAACCATGAGTTGCATGGTTGTCAAAAGTTCTACAATTGGAACTCCTATTTTTGGGGTTACAGTTAGTCAGACTAATTCAAAAGAGGTTTAGTTCTGTGGTGAAGATGAAGGGTGAAGACGTCATTTTGGGTAGAAGCCAAACAATTTTTTCTGTAGCAGCGAATTGTTGATGAGGGCACACTTTTTCATCATAAAAGGTTTTCGGACTATTTTCCGAAACATTTCCGTCGATGTGTCTTCCTTCATTAGGTGTTTTTTGAACATGTGGATGGTATTTCTATGGTACCAAGCTTTTGTGAGAACTGTTTTACCTTCTAAAATGCTTTCATTTTGAAAATTACTTGATTTATAAATCATTCAATGAAAATAATATCTGAATTTATATCGAAACGTCTCACTTCTAAATAATGTATTCTTATATATAACTCTAACTGTTTGTTTTTTTCATTTAATAATGAATTAACTTAAACCATCATGCATTTTAGTATTTTGTCTTTCTGTAGTAGATCTTCACGAAACGGAAAAAAAATTATCATATGAAAATAACATCTAAAATTAATAGATAATAATTAACTTGCCTTGTAATTTTAATAAGCATTAAGCAATTAGAAAAAGGCTAATCAAAAGCTTTCTAATTATAGAAATTCGCTGATACAAAAAAATATTAAAATAGCAATAGGTTTTACTGAAATATAAACTATGCTGTGACAAAAATACCGAACCATTTACTGAATTCACTTATATATAACCAGTGGCTGTTATAATAATCCTTTTCATCTGAAAGCGACTACATATGTGAAGAAAAACATGTCTAAATCGTGTCTCCTGTTGGCAGTAAGCGGTGGCTTGGATGTCTGAAGGTGTGTAAAGTCTTCAGCTTATCCAAGTTCAATAATCAACTTGCCAATTCTGTTTTCCATAACATGTGCACATAATTAGAAGTCAAAATTAACAAAGCAACCAGTAAGAATTAATTGCTACCAAAGAATAAAAATGCCACTTGCTAAAGCTATAAAAATATATTGTCTATTTTACATAAAACAAAATGCTATTTAATTGTATGAACTATTTTCTTGTTAATAATAAATCGAGGCATATTAATAAATTAAAATGTGTAATATTTTCTTATCAGGAAAATGGACTTTGTAATTTTTTTTCAACACAATTTTCTCTCAAGTGAATGTATTATAAAATATATTAAATTTTTCGAACTGTCTTTCCATACACACACGCGCACACACCCACACATTCATCTCACTGACTTGCACACTCATTCTCTTTCTCTCTCTCTCTTTCTCTCTCTCTCTCTCTATAGATAGATAGATAGATTTTTTTAAAATATTGATTTGGTAAAATAATTCATCTATAGAGATGCGTATTGCGGTTTTCTTGTGTTGACAAGGAAGTTAAATGGAATATGGACATAGTTTAGATTCCCTATGGATTAAACAAGCATTGTTTTTGTGTTGAGAATATAATTGTTTTGAAAATATAATTCATCTTCTTTACTTTTTAATTTACTAATGAGGCTGCGATGGTGTTTAGATTATTCCATTAAGATATAGAAATATTGTTTTCTTTTCTTTTATTTAACTCATGCTCAATTGAGGTCGTGACCTTTTGGACATTTACTGAGGCGACCGAAAATATTCAGTTGCTTGCTTCTATCGGGTTTCACCAAAATTATCTCATCACTCACATGAACTCGTAATTTGCTTATAGTCAATAATCTGTTTTTGTGAGTTCTTTTCATTGAAATTCCAGAAGAACTGGCTTCATTGAATCTACCCACATATCACTGCTCCGGTTTAGGAAAAGCGATAGTTTATTGTTTTCACTCAACCGCTTTTTCTGCTCAGTTACTTTTTATGATTGCTTTGTCCATAGTAGCATTAAAAATCTTGGAACTCGTAAAAGATATTTCATGAGAATTCCGCAAAGTTGTGGCTTAAGTGATACAGTGCATCATCGAAGTAAGTGAGTTCGAACTCCAGTCGCGCTATTACCTACACTTTCCGTTAAAAAGACCCTTTGGAAAAAATAAGACCTGCTTTATCTCCCAAGCTATGTATTAAATGATTTCAGTTCTTTTCTTCAATATGGATGGACTTAGCAATACATAACCAACCGAGGTTTATATGCAATTAAACAAAGTAATCTAACTAAATCTAACCAGAGAAAATTTAGATTTCAGCGTTTAGAGCTTAGATATTACAAATTCCTTGTGTGAACGGACACGGCTAATTATGTCAATTCATTATTTTTTTTAAGTTGGCTTCTTCTTGTTACGAAAACGAAGGACACCAATCGACTTATTTGACGTGTTAAATTATTAGTTAAACTTCCACACCTGAAACAATCGCGTTCGAACACACACACACACACACACACACACAAAAAAAAAAAAAAAACAAAAAAAAAACGCATACGCATATATACACCCATACACACACACAAATTCTCAAATCCATAAATCCATACCCATGCACACATAGATGTACTTACACACTTTTAATACCGTACAGATATACATGTGTATAACGTGATGGCAATGATGATACAAAATGACAAATATTATTCTTTCATAAAGCCAAAGTAAATTTTGAATTTGAAATATACCACCAATTTTTATTTACTTTCCAAATTGAAGAGGTCCTGTAGTAGTACACTGTATTTGTTAGAAGTCTGAGTTAATGTTAGCATTCGAATAATAATTGTTTGATTGCATTCTATATTATATTAAAAACCTTAAATATAATCTCTTGGAAAGAGAAATAAAACAGAAAAGCGACCGACGAAAAGACTACTATCCTTTCTTTAAGAGAAACAATAGAGTACAATAAAAATAAATGGATGTAGCATACAATGTAGACCAAATAAAGACTCAATGTAATTACAGGTATCACTGCACAAGATGATTTCACCCTCTCACTATTTCTCTTAAATCCTCCCGTTTTCGCTCTCTCTCGCTCCTTCTTTCAATCTTTCTTTCATTCACTCACTGAAAATGAATTTATTCGAGTGGGATATTTATTGATTGATTGTTTGGTTGATTGCATCATTAATTTTAACGGGTATCAACTTTTTTGTGTTACAGCAGCTATGTGAGGACACAGGGTGTAACCCAGAAGACCTGCCGGAGGCGATGAACGATAGGGAAAAGTGGCGAGAGATGGTCAAGGATATCCGTGCTGGCGGCACGACATGATGATGATGATTATGCCTAGTGTTTAAGGAATCACCTTCATTGTACATTCATATGCATGTCTTTTTGTATTGTAATATATGACTTTTTTGCACACGGTCTTATCAAATACGATATTTTAGATCCATATATAGAATCATAACAGTTTTTACCTCTTAGTGTTTGGATTGCTTTGGGAGTCCTGGCAATGAATGAGCACTCCGTACGTCCAAGAGGTCAACAATTGGAGCCTCACCATCATACATCTGTACCGTATTAGGTGTAGAAAAAAATGGTAGATGAAAGACTATGAGCAATTTTTTTTTTCTCCATTAGTCTAGTGCGAAACCAAATTTACCTGCGTTAGAAATTTTCACTTGTTTGAAAATGATTTACTGACTTTTACTGCCAATAAAGACGATAACATTCAAGTACATTTTTAAAACACTTCTAATGATTCTTGTTAAGTAACTGTTGCCTCTGTTGCCAGAATTAGCAAATGGAAACGTTGTTGTTTTCCATATACGTATCTACATTTAAGAAAAAAATTATTTAACTTCTTAAGTCTCATATTTTACTTTGTAAATACTCCTAAATGACTGTTATTTCCATTGACAGTATTGACAGATGACCAGACGTTGTTTTTCATATAAATATCCTCTCTTAAGAAAACTTGATATATGTATGAGTATCGGGAGGTTTTTTATTTGGTTGATCATAACTGAGCGTCTGCGAGCCTCGGAATGATTTAATAATCGTAAAATTTGTGTGATTATACGGATATGTTTTTTTTATGTACCCTGTTTGCTTCGAGATAAGCATAATTCTCAATTCATGTTTCTTTGTGGTTATATCCTTTCTGCCGTATACATGTGTGTGTGTGTGTGTGTGTGTGTGTGTGTGTGTGTGTGTGTGTGTGTGTGTGTGGTTAAAGTAGTAGTAGTAGTAGTAGTGGTAAATCTGGTGTATTAATGCATTTATGTGTCTCAGTTTATGTGCGCTTGTTAAAGGATGAGCACGTGATTTCCGAATAAATCCGCGAAATGTTTTACCCAGCATCAAACCCTTGAAAATATCTACGTGTATCGATTTAATATCAAAAGATATCCTTATACCTTTCAAGTCTACCGAACTGGAAATTGATTCTTTTGAAGACTGCTGTTTTTCTGTCTGCCATATTCTCTTTAATTACGTTTGAGATTCTGAATCAAGGCGAAACATAGATTTTGTTATTAGCGCGATTCTTCAAGATTAACAGACGACTAGTTTCCGAAATATTCAACATGAGAGGAAAACGAGATCTGGTCGGCCCAGGCCTAATTGGTTTTAACTCTTAAATCATGGAAAATGAGCCTCAGAAAAATTGTCAAATGCTAGAACGGCAGATAAAATAGATATTCATTAAAGAATTAGATCGTTTAGAATTCCGTTCAATACATTAATGGATACGAAGAAAAGCATCATTTAAATATTTACTAAGATGTCGTAATTCATCACCACTGTGATCACACATTTCAATAATTGCAAAATTATATAAAAATAATATACATATAACTTAAATATAAATGAGATCGAGATAACTTAAGAATAATGCTAATATGAATAGTTTCAGTTTTTAAAAAGAAAAATATCTCCCAATCATTCCTCATATACAAGCGACCATGTGCACAGGAGTGTGTGTGTGTGTGTGCGCGCACACACACACACACACACACACACACACACACACACACACACACACACACATCTAAGTCAGTTGGGGTTGTAGAGTACAGGGATGGCTTCTCTGAAAAGGATTAAAACGATTGACCTGAATATGACTCAAAACAATCGAAGAGTGAGATTCCAGTTTTTGACTTTTGGGGAATAATGAGTACCCCTTGTGATATATGGGTCATATAGAACATATAATCTGACATTTAACTGTGTGCAAGCAAGGGATTTGTGCCGAAATAAATTGTTAGAAATAGAACCCTTTGATCATGAAATTGGGTGTAAAGAAATGTCCGACGTCAATTTGAATTTTAGTGATACATAACAATACTTTGGACCATTTAACTTTGAGTCCCCCCCCAAAAAAAAAAACAACTTAAAAACAAACCTCGAGCTCCTTTAAAAATGTTACCAAGATGTTTACAAATTATATATTTAACCTATATTTATTATATGTATATAACAGGATATAATTAAGTAATGTTATCGTTGATTTTTTTTAATCTTGTGAGTTTTACACTGAAATATGATTGATAGCTTTTCTCAAAACATTTGAGCTGTTCCTATCAGTCCTGTGATCTGAACGGACTCAATTCTTCCCTGAATACCAGCTAATCCAGTCTATTTTCAAAGTTCAAGGGATCTGTTTTAGGGCACCAATTGCAAATGATATCACTTTCACCATTGTGTTCCACCACATCATCAATTTCCAAAGGTCCAGATATGTGGTAAGTTTCTCGCTTTCTTTTATCTTTATTCCGAGTTCTTCTGGAAAAGTTGTTTTTTTCTTCTTCTTAATTGAGAATTGATCTGAGGTTTATGGTGGGAATGAATGATCCATGTCATAGTCATGCCCGTTCATTTCATATGCAATTTTGTTGGTTTGTCATTTGATTTTTCCATACTTATTTTTCTACCTATTTTTGTTTTCTGTTTTTTTTCTAAGTTTTTTCCCTTTTTCTCCATAAGGTAATTCGTTTATCAATATTACTGGCAATCAATTTACTCTTATGATGTATCCTTCAAGTCTATGAATTATTACATCGATACAATCCTCAGTGATGGTTAATCCTCTTCCTCCTTTATTTGACTCATAAAATTTATGCCATTCTTTGCATACCAGGCCTTGTAAAACGTCATTAATGTCCTTGCGACATTTGTCATATATACCTGATATTCTTTTTTAACACCAGCGTCAGCTGATGGTCTTTCACTAGAGTCTGAGTGACAGTAAGTCTTCTCATGTATCTCAGACACTACTCAGAATTCTGGCCGATTTCAAGAATGCTGTAGTTAGGATGGTCTCGATTCGTCCTGCGATTTCCAACTCTTCCAACTTCAAGGAAGAGGACTTGCCAGGATTGAAGATATATTGAATGCATTAAACTGATTGTTTGTTTTTAGTTGTTTGGGTTTTATATTGTTTAACGCCAAATCCAGTTTTATGCAAGTGGTTCTATTTTTAAAATCCAGTTTAGCATGAGTACACAATTTAATGGTCAAAATAATTTCTATTTCAAGTTATACAGTTTATTCAAACAGTTTTAATTTAGTTAATTCAGTTTTGTATTAGTATAGATTTTGTTTACACACAGCTAAATGTCAAAACAGTTCTATATAAAACAATTCAGTTTAATGTAAGTACAGTTTTAATGTAAAAACAGGTTTCAGTTAAAACAATTCAGTGCAGCACACGCATGCAATTTAAATGTAAGTACAGTTTAATTGTCAAAACCAGTTCTATTTAAAGCTATTCAATTTAGTCAAACAGTTCTAATTCAAAAAATTCAGTTTAGCACAAGTATGCAGTTTGTTCTTTTTAACCCATAGATAGGACCCTATCATGTGCTACAACCCCAAGCCAGAACGGACCATAGAGCAATGCCAATGAAGGGGTGCTCTGCATTCCCCAAACCCCCAGCATCACTGGAACCTCACTATCAGTGTGTTTAGTGCCATATCCAGGACGCTCGTTGGGTGATATCCTATCCATTTGCAGAGGTGCAGTCGGTGTATTCTACAGCCCCATCCGACTGGGCAAGCATCAATTAGCGGAATCAAGGACCACATTAAAAGGAGCAAATAAAGACTTATTACCGCGGCAAGTAATAGTAGAGAAAAAATCAGGACAAACAGGACAAGAACTAAAACTAAGAAACGGAAATAGGAAGAAAAACAACATAATCATATTTACCAACCCCTCCGCTCGGGCAGGATATGACACAAGGTCAATTTTTTTAAGCGGAGTTTAACAGGTTTGAATTCAGAGTTTTCCTTCTCCTAGACTAGTTGCCTAACCAAGGCTGAAGAACCTAGTCTGCCCTACTATTTACCCATAGCTGGAGGGAGAATATTTGGATTCATACCTTTCCCCAGGGGTTAGTGCTATGTGAAATGCAATCAGTCAGGTCCAGGATTTGAACTCGTGTCGCCGTGTCCATATCCTGCGACGATAACCATTACACCACGGGCACCTCCAAGTAGAAAAACAACATAATGACTGTTTAAAATGACTAACTACAAAATCTCACACAAGATAACATGGAAATTGCCACGAAAAAAACACCTCAAGAGAAAAACTGATTTGTTTTTAATCGTAGTACAAAACTACGGGATAAGGACCATTTATGTAAAAGCAAAAAAATAACAGAACAATATCTCTAAGTTTAGTCGTGACAAAGACGAAAGGATAAATCTCATGATAAGTAAATGTAGCAACCCAGATCAATAGAACCACAAGTCTTGGCAGGTTTTGGTTGTGAAAGTGATCTACAAGGAATTATACAAGAAACTGAAGTTTGACCATACAACCAAATGATGCAAGTAAAAATTTGAGGATGAGGCACATAAAAATTCTTTGTAATTTTGAAATACAGACAGATTGCCAAATCCAAACAAGAAGACTTGGCCTTGTGCAAATTAGCAAAAAAGTCTAAAGAATTTTACCGTCGCAGCGAATCACAGAGTAAAAATCAGAGAAAACTAAAAGAGAGAATTACTACGAGAGAACTAAAACCATTGTCGAAGTTGAGAATAACGATGGTACAAATTGTAATTGATTCGCTTGGAACGGTCCTGAAATTCTTTAAAATGGGCTGGGAAGTGTTGTAATTCGAAGAATGAATCGAGACTATCCAAATAACAGATCGGCCGGAGTACTGTGATGAGTTCTGGGTACCTGAGGTTACGTACTGTACATCAGCCTCAAGAGAAAGATAATCAGTGAATGCTGGAATTCTTGTTAATTTTCAGTTTATTTGAAAATTAACCATTATACTGTACCTACAATGTTAGCGAGGAGAAAAGCTGATGTCTGAAACGTACACTCTAATTCAAAATTTTAATGCCACGTTAGCGCTTTCATGAAATAAAATCCAAGAGAAACAGAAATATTTACTTTAGAAGACAGGATATGGCAGAAAGTGGAAAACGGATTGAAATTAAGCAAAAAGAAAAAAAAAAAAAATAAATAAACCAGCTTTACTATAGTTAGTGAACTCAATAAAAAATACAAACTGCAAGTTAATCTGGTTCCACTGAAATGTTGTAAGTAGCCACATAAGTGTTTTATTGTATCTTTTTTTTATTGTGAATTTTAATTTAGTTTTATATTTTCTTGGCTTTGTTTGAATTTTGTAGTAATTCTTGTTAATTTTTAGTTTATTTGAAATGTAACCTTTGCATTTTAGCTAAAATGAAAGAGAGAAGGAAAGGTGATGTCCGAAAAATATCCGCTTTAAATCCAATCTTATTAATGTCACGTGAACAATAATTGAAATGAGATAAGGAACTGTCTTTTGTAAGACAAATGTGGCTAGGAATTTAGAACAGATCAAAGAAATACCAAACAACAGAAATTTATTTAAGTAAAAAAAAATAACCAAAACATAAATAATTAACAAGATAGTAATATAATATAAGACCAAGTTGGGATAAAGATAAAGAAAAAATGTTTTCTGTCCTTGAAATACTAGAAATACACCAGAAAACAAATAATGAACAAGACAGTAAAACTATCTGACACACTAAGTAGAGACAAACAAGAACAGTCTACCCGAATTGAATCGCAATTTTTTAAAGTAGAAATACCATACCCCCGAACAACACAGAGCAAACACTAACACAAAACTAAAAAATAAATATAGAATACTTAAATATAATTATGAATGAACAAAAGAACTCATTGCCATCACTAAGAAACAGAATAGAGAACGGAAAAAATTAATAAAGTACTAACATATATACCAAAAAATCGTGATCGATTTAAAAGAACAATTCTATGCAAGAAGAAAATTAATCTGTGAGAAAACTGGGATTCCTTAAACAGCACGTATAAAAAATCAAAACCTGGATAGGCAATTCGACTGGAAACGCAGAAAAGAAAGCTACCAATGGACCAAAGAGGTAAATATAAGAAAAGAGAGAGATATATATACCTAGATGTTGCTTGAGAACTAAAAAAAACAACGTTGGAACATAACAGTGAGGGTGAGACTACTTGTAATTGTGCACTTGGAACAATTCCCAAAATAGTTTGGTAAAGGAACGGGAAAACCTGGAAATAAAGGACAAGTAGAGACTATCCAAACAACAATATCATGAAAATCAGCCAAAATACTGAAAAGAGTCTTGGAGACTTGAGGAGACTTGCTGTTACTCAAGCTCCAGTGAAAATCTATAAGCCAAATCTGGTGTGAAAACATCTGAAGAAGTTTTATGATAATAATAAAACAACATCTCACACCAGAAAACCTGGACCTGGCTAAGAAAAGGAAACCTTAAGAGAGAAACGGAATCCCTCCTAATAGCAGCACAGGACAATGCCATAAGAACCAATCATATCAAAGCGAGAATAGATAAGACGCAAAATAAAAAACAGTAAATTAAGGTTATGTGGTGACAGAGATGAAACGATCAATCTCATAATAAGCGAATGCGGCAAATTAGCACAGAAGGAGTATGAGGCGAGACAAAACTGGGTCGGCAAGGTGATCCACTGAGAAATGTGCAGGAAGTTTCAATTCGACCATACAAACAAATGGTATATGCACAACCCAGCACCTGTCCTAGAAAATGACTCGCATAAACTCCAATGGGACTTTAACTTACAAACGGATCAACTAATCCCCGCTAGAAGACCAGACCTTATAATAAAAACAACAGAAAAAAGAGAATTTGAAAAACTGTCGACTTTGCTGTCCCGGCGGACCACAGAATAAATCTTAAGGAAAGTGAAAAGAAGGATAAGTACCTCGACCTTGCTAGAGAATTGAAAAAGCTGTGGAACATGAAAGTAACGATTGCGCCAATTGTGATTGGTGAGTTAGGCACAATAACCAAAGGTTTATGAAAAGGCCTGGAGGACTTGGAAGTTGCCGGGCGGGTAGAGACTATCCAAAGGACAGCATTGCTAAGAACAGCCAGAATCCTGAGACTAGTCCTGAAGACTTGAGGAGACTTGAGGAGACTTGCTGCCACGCAAACTCCAGTGAAAAACCATCAGCTAACACTGATGTGAAAAACTCAAAAGGAGTAAATTATAATCTTCTGCAGTAGGAACCTCAGAGAAGGGATAAACATCTAGGTGGTCCTCTTTGCAAGTAACTCGGGACTACTTTTCAAATGGACAAGATATGAACCTCAATAAATGGACCTGAAGACAAGAAATCTAATGATGATGCACACATGTTTACTCTTGAAAGATCACACCGGCAGACAATAAGTGTGAAGAAAAGAAGGAGGAAGAGGACTCGTCAAAATTGAACATAGCGTGGATGAATCAATACGAGGATCTGAAGACTACATAAAAAAGAACCGAGAAAGACTAGGAGTTGAAAATTCGGGATGAGCTTATACCTTCAAACCCACAGGATTGCCGAAGACGACCAGAATACTGAGAATTGTCCTGAAGACTTGAGAAGACCTGTTGCCTTTCAGACGCCAGTGGAAAACCACCACCTAACGCTAATACGGAAAACTCGCAAAGAGTAATAATAACAACAAAAATCATGTGTAGTAAATAATCATTGGTTCAAGTCATCTTTTTGATAAAAGAAACTCCATTTATATGGTGTAAACTATTGTATCAAATTCAAATAATTTATGAGATTTTAATTTAACCCCAAAATATATTACCTAACAGGTCCTGGCTGTTAATATGTATAATTGAAATGAAAGGGAACTCCGCATTTGAGTCTCAACATCAAATGCAGTTTACTGTCATACCCAAGACACCACTCTTTACATTATTGTAGGTGAAACAGTCAACGTATTCTAAGCCACACCGAGATAAGTTGTTATTCTTTGTGCCATTTTATGCCGTTAGCGGCCCATTGCTCTTGTGCGTAGAGAGTTTGCCAATTGCATGGGACATCAGGATTCACTTCCAGGTCGTGTCATACCAAAGACACAAAATGGTACTTGATACGCCTTTGTTTAACAGAAGGTACCTATTAATCGTAAAGTGGAGTGATATAGAGAAATGAGAAGCGCTGTCCCCTACATTTTTGTGTAGTAGCTTTTGAAAAGGGAGCCTTCGGATCGCCCACGTCTACGGTTGCTAACTTTACTTTTAGTATTTATATTCTTTTGTTAAAATGGCATCATTTTATTAGTATCTATTATATGTAAACTATATGATATAACTGTTTTTAACATTCTCTTCGTCAATTTTGGAACAATTGATTAATGTGCGGAGACATTGAGGTAGAATAATTTAGAGCATATTAAGATAATAAAATATGAATTATTTCATGGAATAACTAAGGTATATGAAGCTTGACTGGCTTGAAGTTTTGGGTCTAATCTTTTAGAAAACAATTTCTCTCATATATCATAAAAAAATTCCGTGTTAATTTCATTTTCTCCACCGTTAAAAATTAGGTTAAATTTTTCGGTGCACCTAAGAACCATCTGTATATATTTTTTTTCAAGTATATTATGAATGATTTCATCCTGTAGTGGTATCATGTCACGTAGTCCCAAAGTTTTCTGAGCAAATAAATGTTCGACGAAATCTTAAGGAAGTTAAACACTTTTGAATAGGGTGACTAAGTTGCAGGAATCTTGTTTTCTAATGAAGGAGCACAGGGTTTTTCATCGAAAATCTACTATAGGCATTTTCCTGGGGAAAAAAAAAGTTTACTCCTGTTTCGCGTAAAAGACTAAATAGGCTGTATGACGTATGTGTTTCGAAGATTTGTAGTAATGCAAGCAAAAGTGTTAATCAATCGTGATTTCCTCGAGTACAGCCTTGCATGAAACCTTGCCGAGAACTGGCCAGAGTTCATGATCCCTTTCAGTCTGTGTGCCACTAAGGAAGCTTGGCAAGTGCCGAATTTTTACCATCGGGATAGACTCCTGATTGGGCATAATTGGACGCCATCTTGAAATGTTCAGCGCTAACCGACTCTGACACCAGCCCTTCTGATTAACAACACACAAAGTTAGTTACCATTCATTTTGGCAGCCAATTGATAAGTTTCTCACGTTCTTCTTGTTACGAGACTAAGTTTGCGCGATATGACAAGCTTACCAAATCACATATGCGTATGGCCATGATTCGCGTGAAAACTAGTCAAAGTTCTCCCAGTAATTCCTTTGTGGGTGAAAGTCCTTATGGCGAGTAAATCAGAAATAATTCTTCTTACAATAGTGTCTATCACCGCTTCTCATTCGCATTAACCCCAACATCCCCACACACAGATACAAGCACAGACGCATATATATATATATATATATATATATATATATATATATATATATATAAACATTGATACTTGCATACATACAAACATACATATGCACACACACCCATACACACACACGCGAACACACACATACTCACACATACAACCACACACACACACACACACACACACACACACACATATATATATTTAACCATATATACATATACACATATAACACATGTACACGTACAGGCCCATATGCATGCACACACACACACACACACACACACACACATATATATATATATATATATATATATATGCGTATATATATATATATATATATATATATATATATATATATGCGTATATATATATATATATATATATATATATATATATATATATATATATAATGAAGACATTGTATCATTGTAATACCACGTCCACCGTATTCACTGTTGTTGAGGACATCTCTGAAGGGCGTCTGATTCATTTAGCTAATTCTGGCAAGATAATCTGGCGCTACTCGGTAATAAAGTAAATACTTTCCTGAAAAAAATTGTTTAACTTTCTATTCACTGCAATGAAAGACTAGACATAGAGGGAAAAGTATAGATTTTATGTTTCAAAATTTGTTTTTTTAAATTTTACACTTGCACAATTCTTTAGAATATACATTACGCGTCTTGTTGTATATGAGGCGTGTGTAACTTTCTTAACGGCTTTTGTTAAATCTAAATACAAATTTCACAGTAGAAAACCATTTAAAAAAACAAAAAAAAAAAAAAGATTCTTTAATATTTTCACATCTATTATGAGTAAAAAAAAAAAATTGATGACAAACATAACATTCGAAGTTTATCCCATGATTACAATGAACATGAATCATGGTAATAAAAAATATCGTGCAAAACAATATATTTTCATATTTTCCGACTGATTTCTGGGAGGTTTCCGAATAAACTTTATGTAAATAATCAATATTGAGTCTTTTTGATTATCGTATTATGGGCTGATATATATATATATATATATATGTGTGTGTGTGTGTGTGTGTGTGTGTGTGTGTGTGTTAAAAAAGATTAAAAATCTCACCACTCTAAGTCTCAACTTCAGGTGAGTTTCTATCAACATGTCGTAAATCTTGATACGAGAAAATCAGAATTGTGAGGTTTCACCCTATTTCTTTATGCTACGTTTACCAATCTTTTTTATACCTTCCTCGGGATGATGTTATTACCTGACGTTATGTCTCGTATAAACATTTATTAAAAAGAGACCATGATTTGTCTTCTGTAATCGTTAATAGCGCTTTGACTCCTAATGACAGTGATGGAATCATTTTTCAAAAAAATTAACTTTTTTTTTTTTGGTAAATTATTTGCTTTAAGCTAAAAAATAAATTTTGGGCCTTTATAAGAATTACGAAATATGAAATAAAATAAATAAGTCACATTGATCAGTGTAATTAACAAAATGCTCTAATCTACCCGTTTTGCTTGATTCATATGAACAACACCTCAGACCGATCTACAGAGACACGTTAATCTTCGGAATGTTATCAGGCGAATATTCATTCTGATGTGCATATTTAACTTTGACCAGTTCATATACAAAAATGAACAACAAATATGTAATCTTATTAACATCAATTATTTTTACAGTCAATTAGTCATAGGTTGCAAATATTTTACATCAGCTCGTGCTGTATCGGGCCAGGCTTTGTCATCTATAGATATGAAAAATTATGCCAGTATGTGATCCTCAATGATGGTATACAATGATTCCTGCCAGGACATATTCATTGTATATCTAGATATTGAAGTCGCTTTGCATAATCGCGTGATTGAGTTTTACAATCGTACGAAAATCGACCTTAGATCATAACTGTAGCACAGCTAAATAGAACTTACGGGTGGATAGAGAATTGAAGATATGCAAATTTATTAGCACGCCCTATTTGATTTCCGTGTCACATCGAAAAGAAACTGATATCTCTCGAACCATTCCAACTTCTAAATGCTAATATTATTCTTACAATTCCACAATCTTAAACATTTCTTCACATACTACGAACTGATGATTGGCCATTGGATATGACACATTGAAACAAGAGCACCAACTTGAAGTCTTTTAATGGTGCTATATAATTTGTATCACTGAAAATCTTCTTATCTTTATAGGAGCAGAATATTAAAAAAATATTCTCGTAGAGAATTGAATATATTACAAATTTAATCTCATTTAATTTCATTTGCCTGAAGTTCATATACCAGATGTTTTATGATTAGCTAAATATGAATGTATATATACAATCACTCTTCTACGGTCATGATATGACATTCTTTCTGTGTTGGGATCACAGTCTTATGCCCATGTGTCATGTCAAATGTAATAAATATATACCCAATACATCAAGTTCAGTTCTTGGCCAAGGATCTATTTATGTATTTTACTTCGTTAAATACTATATATATACACACTACACATTAATTTTAAATTTCATTATAATTATCAATTAGAGCACCCCATGTAGTGATATGGTATAATATGTACATAACTCTGATACTCCTAAAAATGCGTTTTCAGCTAGGGTAAACAGAAAAGGGTTACAGTAATTTAATCACTGTCTGATGCCAATTTTATGACGGAGCCAGATATGTGGTGGATTTATTGATAACTATTTGCCAGTAATTAATTGTTGACATCCGACGTCAAGTTTTATGACCAATAATAAATCCAAAAGTGTGATAAGAATAGACAGAAGTGGACAGATAAAACCGATGAGGACTTTTACGTAGTTACACTGACACTGCTCTCTGTAGCCATAGTTTATTAAGAAGGCTAAGATCCGTCTAAGCAAAATATTAACTATTATCATACGTTAAAAAAGTTTTCTAGGATTATGAAATTTAGACAGGAGTCATGGCATTGCCAAAATTCCTCCGGTTGGATGTCATCTGAATTCCTAAACCAATATCCATTTTGGAAATTTAAGTTAATAAATATGATTTTCCATCGTTCAGAATTGTGATTTATTGATGGTGGTGTTGTTATAAATATTATTTTGCAATTTTTTCACATCATCTCTAAAATTGTGTTTCGATTAAGTCAATATGACGACAAGTCTCTAGGACTCTTCAAGTATACATACTCAATTTGGTAGCGTTGAGATTGGGAGAGTTTTAATTCTTCCTCTCATACCAAGTTCATTTATTTTCTTCTGCAGGTTTTGGGGGACTATCCCAAGAGCTTCAACTACTATTGTTATCACTGTCACCTTCATGTTAAACCTATTTTCTTATTCTCTGGTTATGTCCTCGAATTTGCCAAACTTTCGCCTTCTTTAATTTTCATTCTCTGGTCTGCTGACACAGAAAAATCACATATATGACAAGTCTTTTTGTTAATTGAAATAAGGCCTAGTCTTCTGGTACGGGCATAACACCATCAACCGCACAAATGTTTTCAGCTGGCATAAGACGTAAGAACATAGTCGAAAGGTGAAAGATTACTTCAGGTGCGGTAAGTCTTTTACAAGCGGAGATAAGGTAAGCACTGAGCCGGTAAGGTAGGTGGTGAGTTGCGATCAACTGTTAACTGTTTGAATTATCACAAATCAGACTAAAATGAAAACAGTCAATGTTTGGAAAATCATCACCGAAGATTTGACCTTGGCTGAAAAGTAATAGGATTGGCATACGGCAGTTTCTGGCCATTAGGAACATGTTTTTATCGGAAGAACTTCGCTAATCACCAAATCTTGTTCCATATGACATTTTCTTACACTCAAGCTCCAGGGAATTTTCAAAGGGATTATTTTTGTTAGCATGGAGGACATCAAGAAAACTGTAGCGACGGAGATGAAGTGCATCCCAGAGGAATTGTTCCAGCATTGAAAAGAAGCGTGGCAGAGAAGGGTAAATTCGGGTGGTATTATTTTGATGAGGAAACTATGCAGATTGTTGTTTGTGGCACCAGTTCCATTACTTTTCAGAAACGTTCATATGTCTAATATTTTCATGTATTTTGAATGACGAAAGAGAAGAAATACGCTCACACCTACAAGGCTTGATGTTCATCATTTTTAACAATCTTAGCAACCTGGAAATTAAATAATTCCTTCCTACTCTCTTTCCTTTTCAAGAACATTTAAGTTATTGGTAATAACACACTGAAAGTGTTGGAGTGTTATCAGCCCAAATTATGTTATTTTTTTAATCAGGCTTAATATTCGAAGTAACGTAGCTGAACACCAATTATAGTTAAAAAGGCATTGCTTAACTGTGAAGATACATCACGTGATCTGATTTCTAACTATAGTTCTTGTTCAGATGTGCATTTGTCGAACAGAAAAAAAATTGAATTTTGAGGGGGAGTTTATCATCTAATAATATTTTAAATAGCTTCATTAAATCTAAAAATGTTACTTTGTGAGGAACAGACTCCTTATATGAAATTTTCTCAGTAAAATTATTATAAAAAAATAAATACCCGAATTTGAGACTCTTCAAGTTTTGTACATATTAATTGTTTACTACAACAGACAATTACATGTTTCATGCTGAAGTATTTGAAGTATTCATCAACATTTGCCACGAAGAAAGATAATTTGTAAATAATGATCGTTCCACTATATTTTAGCCAGATTAATTTGTCTCATATACTCAATATTTTTCATTCTACATGTATATTTTCAACATTAAATATCGATGTGTATATTTACCCAAAACTTTAGACAAGATGTAACCCTAATCATTTTAAGTGGAGTACGGCTTGCTTGAATTCAGTATTTTTTCTACTGCATCGGTTGCTTAAACAAGGTTAAAAAGACCAGGTTTTCCAACATATTAATAGATATATATGCAATATTATGGTGATATTTTTAATTTAACGTTCCACAGAATACAGCTGTATATTTACGAATTACTAATAATTTTTACGAATGTGTATATTTGTCGAATGTTTTCTTAAATCTTTTGAAAATACCAGGACATATGAATGTTAATTATTATTTAAAAAATTACGATTTATCGTCAATTTTTGAAGTTCCCGAATAGGGTGGCCAGTCCCAGAATTTAAGTGAGAAGAGAGAGCCATGCGTTATAGTAAAAGATTAATTGATTAAGTTAACAGAATGAAATTCTCAGAAATAATCTAAAAGAATAGAATCCATTTTAATGATAATAGAATCTAAAAGCTAAATTATAAAAGTTTCATCTCATGAGGAGTGATATAACGGCAATAAAAATCAGAAAAACTAAACACTTTTAATTGATTAATTGTTTGGTTTGAAATGCATGTCAACGCATCTACGGTTATTTCATATTTCAAATTTATGGAAATTGTACGTTCATATTTACATTTTTTGTGCTATTAGTTCTTAAGGGTTTTTTTCCATACAATCCAATAACACAAATAATTTCCTATCCGATGAATTTAACCCAATGAGGAGACACTTGCATATACGACCAGTTCAGGTCAGAATGGACCTGAGCGTAATGGCAATGAAGGGGTACTAATCACCCCCAAGATATCCGCAGCATCAAATGTAGTATAGTGTCATAACAGAGGAAACTATTTTCGTGAGCCCCCCCCCCTTTTCCAAGTGAAACAGTTAGCATGGCATTAGCCTCACCAACAGGACGTTTTTATTTCGAAGTAAAAGCGACCCTTTTTATGAAATAATCACCTGCGAGAGAATGAAAATCTTATTAGCCAGTCAAAATGGTGTGTTCCATATCCTAGTTTCAATAACCTTGCCGGGGGGGGGTCCTCGTAGTGTAATGGTTAAAGCGATGGGCTGCGGAATCGTAGTACGCGAGTTCGTACTCCAGTCGCGCTATTACGTTTACTTTCGGGCAAATACCCTTGGGAAAGGTATGAACCCCCTTATCCTCCCAGCTATGGGTTAAATAGTACCACTACTGTTCTTCTAGGAGAATGGCTTTGGCATTAAATAACCTAAAAAGAGTTGATATGCCATTGAAGAAAGAAGAAAGAAAGAATAACCTTGCCAAATATTGTTTAAGTCAAAACTGGACAACTATCAAATAGTCAGGATCAAGTGATTGCTGGTACGTATAATTCATTATAGTCGGGACTCACAGAAAAATTCATACAATGAAATACATAGAAAATTGTTTTAAATCAGTATATAATTTCATCAAAACAGAACATCCACTTCTCGAGAAAATTCAGCACCAATTTCCGCGTAAATCACTATACAAACTTGAAGTACATAAGGTTTTCAATCTTTTCCTAATTATCCAGCATATACGCGGAGCCGTCAAAAATTACTATTCAGGAGTTCTAACATTTTTTCTAAATGTATTCGAAAACATATGAGTTAAAGTGAAAGGCTTCGAAGATTATAGGAAATTAGGTTTCAAGAATTCTACTGTGAAAGCGTAAATGTCCTTAATATCCAATTGAATACTTATAGAACTGAATTGTTCATATTTTGATCAATAAAGTTACCTGTATGTACATTGACCCTTTTTATTCAGTCACCAATTTCCCTACAAGTTCGAATTATGAGGTGTTTCTTTCTAAATATCATTTAATTTTCAAAACTAGATTTAAAGTATATATTGAAGAAAGAAGAGTTTATTTTACTAGGAATATATAGTTTTAAAAGTAATTCATTTACTGACGATGCCTTAGACCGGTACAAAGTATTATAATAAAACATACAGTGAGAATCAAATTCAAAACATTTTCTAAAATTTGCTATCAATCTCGCTACAATAGATAATAGCCAAACTGTATTTACTCTAGTTTCGCTAATCTTGCAAAACCCATATCAATATACCCAGAAAGGATTGAACTCCACTTGCCAATGAATCCAGAAGAAATGTTCATCCTTTCATTAAAGAGAGTGGAGTATCATCTCATTGTCAGTACTCATACATTAACTCACTATACGAGTGATAGTATATGTTAGGGTGTCATCTATGCGTCAAATAGATTCATTTTGCAATTTTTATTCGATTGGACTGGGTGCAAAAAACAAACCTTTTAAAGAACAACACAAAAATGTAAATATGAAAGAAGAAAGAAAGTGATTCTCTAACCTACTGACATAAAATTCGAGTAGACGAGTTGAAAAGCTGTAGAAATCAATATATAAACTTCTCAATCAATACGTATATAACATACTAAATTTAAGAAATTTTACACAGTTTGCAAACCATTAACGCAACGGTAGTCGATCGCTAGAGTAAATAAACAGCATTTAGTAAATGTTTTCAAAACACACTATCCATATATATCCAGTGAAAATTGATCCAACACTGTTTCCTAATGCACGTAGAAAAACATTTTTGTTACTGTTTTTAAGCAAGAGAATTTATCTAAGATATAAACATAACAGATATAGAATTATCAAAAAATGTCGTAAGCTAAGAAACAACACCTTATTTAACTTCAGATTATACCAGCTGCTACACAGAAAATTAATCTCTTTGTATAATATGCTTTTCATTCTGCAATTTCCATTTCTGTATCACCGTCAGTTGCCTACACAGGCCTTGCAAAATACCATCTACTGTCCGAAATCTCACAGGAACATTTTTTTCATAGGGTTTAGTTTAGGTTAGTTTAGTTTCACTGTTTAATTTTATATTACCCTTCGAGGATTATTTAATGCCAAAGTTTTTCTTGTAAAAGTATAGTGATATTATTTAACCAATTGCTTCAGAGATAAGGTAGTTCATATATTTTCCATTGTGTCAGTACGAAATGGAATGTAATAACGTGACTGGAGTTCTATAGTTTGGTTGTGTTTTATAGCTTATCAAACTGTTTGAGATATTTAATGCCAAATTCTGTTTATATATATATATATATATATATATACACACACACACAGACACACACACACACACACACACACACACATATATATATATATATATATATATATATATATATATATATATATATATATATATATATAATATTGTAGCAAATAGTTTGTAAGTAAAATTATTTTAAAACCTACCTTTGCTCGTTTATCTGCACACAGATTATTGCTTTGATGTATTGCTATTCAATAATAATAATAATTCTAGTTAATATTATTTCATTGTTTGAACACAGTTAAATGTTTTCAAACAACGATAAATATTGTTTACACATCGTAAAATATTTCAAGGATGGATATTTATAGTTTCAAGTATCGTAAATAATTAGATAGTTCTACATGACCGATAGACGGGACGCTAACGGGTAACTCCATTCCGTGTCTGAGTGAACTTGAGATCAATTGCAATGAAGGAGTTGTTGACATTTCACAATGATACAACATTGGAGCTTAGCTATCAGATGGTCTTGTATCATATACGGAAAACTCGTGGACGGGAGCGGAGGGTCTTACACCTCTGCAGAGACGCTGCTGGGGTAGTTTATAGGTCTAGTAAACTGGGCTCTGAGATCGAATTCGTTTACTTCAGTCCTTTAGCCATTACACGACGGGGACTAACCTCATTTTTGAATAGAGAGATCCAGCTGTCTAAAGAAGCCATATATGAAATTTAGGGGCGTTTGTATATCAACTATTTGCTGGTGACTACATATAATGTAGACTGGTAGGCGAGAATAAATGCAAGTGAATATATTGAGTAAAGGTGGGTGTTTACATTGACTATAAGTATGTGCGCATATTTAATATAAGCATCTTTTATATGAGCTGTAGGCTGGTAAGTATATGGTTTTTTTAGAATTACATGTCGGGATGTTGTTAAATTTCGTTATTCTACTGATAAATACACTGGTTTATTCATTAAAGAAGTGTGTAGCGTGATATTTTAGGTTCAAGTTATAAAGAGAACGAGGAGCTAATTTCTGGGGAAGGAGAAAGTAAAGAAAAATGAGAAGAAAAGATGGCAGGTATAGAGTCTACGAGAGAGGGTAGCTGATCCTTGAGTGATTTAAGCCAATGTCCTTGTAGGTCATCCAGTCTTGGTTAGCGGCTACGTTAATTAAAAATGACTAGAAAAAAAAAGGAGATTCCAAATCTTCAGTGCAGGTATAGAACCACCGGACACCAGACTGAGGGAAAATGAGCAACTCACTTTGAGGGATTTTGGCTAGAAAACGTGACGATGTAAATACAGGTAGTTGAACATCTGTCAAGAGGATGTAAATACAGACGAATAATTACGGGTATTCATTTAGGGGTGATCTCTGAAAATATGCCTCACAAGACGTGAATGTTTAAAGGCAAAACCGGTGAACAAACACGTAAGAACAACAGGAAAATGCATAGAGAAAATTTAAGCTCTGTGTCTCCTCTATCTTTCTTCGTATGACATGTTCTTTCTCTATGCCCAGCTAAAGCGTTCGACTCAACTTTCATACTCTTTTTCAGTCTCTCGAGGACTACATATACAATTTAACAATAAATAAACATTTGCGTTAGTGAACTAAGACAGAGTTTGTTATGTTCTTCAACTTTTCCTAAACAAGGGTCATAACAAGGTCCGACTACTATTTAAGACGTAGTGATACAACCATTAACATGTTCGAACATCTGGCTTTACAGACGTCTATTCGGTAAGGTTAGGGTACAATTTCACGTAATAAAGAATGGCTGCAAACTGGATAACATTACGTGAGGGTGCATCCGCCTACAGAATCAGCAATATGTTTAGAATGGGGAGCGAGATCGAACTCACTTTGGCCAGGAGCATAGGAGTTATGTAAATCCTCGACTGATGTACACATTTTTGCATACTTTTTGCACAGATACATCAGCGTCTCTAAATACTACTAAGCTATTTGAAAAAAACTCTCCAGTAGTATACATTATGACTAAATGATTTTTCTGCAATTTTGTCTTGTACTGTTGTTTGCTTTAAATTTGTTTTACTATTGAAATAAGCATTCGATTCCAGTAAATTATATTATTTCATCAAACTTTTTTTGCAAACGGAATAATTCTACAATGAACAACCTCAGCAAACTCACATAATTGATGAAATAAGAGAATATTTCTTTTCTTTGATGCAAGCAAAACTTAGAAAAATGCTAATAATATACCTCCAATGCAAAATACTATAAAAATATCATAAGATTTACCTATTTTCAATGCTCGTTTTCCTTAAGAACCATTTCGATGTTTTCCGTTTTTGATATTTTATAAAAATATCAATGTCGCAAAGATTTTTTGAATTCAGTGTTTCCTATAGCAATAGTCAATCTCTTAACGTATAATAGAACATTGTCTCATCATACTAGTAATAATATGCACAATTAGCCAGTTACAGATAATTACAAAAGTAAATAACTCATTTTTTATACCTCATATTTTTTCTAACTGTATCATAATAGTAATTTTTTTTACCCGTTGCTAACGTACTAATTTGACAATTGCAAAAATTTTCCAGGGATAAATACAGATAGCACAAAGAAAAATTTTGTAATTTTTAGACGGCGTTCCCTAAAGCAGTCCTTTACAAATATGTAATGGCTTCAATAAACGCAATGGTTTTTTGCATACTTCAGCCCTCTGGGTGATCGTATACCTGTTTTTTTTTTTGTTTTTTTTTTTACATTTCGTCTTTTCTATAGTCAAACGGTTGTCGAGTAAAGATGTTTGGTTGCATCTTCTCAGAAACGCTTCAACCTAAGAAGAAAAAATTATCGAAAGAAGAGGAAAGGAACTATTGAAAGTGGCAGTCCCTCCAAAAAAAAAAAAAAAAAAAAGAAAAATGGGGAAACAATAAAACAAAAAATGATGGAAAAGAAAGAAATAAAATATATGGTCAAAAAAGAAATAGAAACGGATTCAATCAACGAAATATTCAAAGTCACCTTCAAATAAAGGAATAAGAAAGAAAGTGCGAAGAATAAGATGAACATTAATAGAAGTCAATAAAGAAGGATATAGTCAATGAAATTAAGTAAGACACAATCAAATAAGAAAAGGAGGTTGAAAGAAAGAAAAAATCAAGCAAAAAAAATAAATGAAAAAAAAACGAGATAAGCAACAAAAAAGAGGTGAGAACAAAGAAGGAGAAAAATAAAGAAGACATCAAGAAAGAAAAAAGAAATAAGGAAATCCTTTTTCAAAGAGGTCAGGGCAATGAAATCAAGAAGGCCACAGCCGAGGAAAGAAGGAAAAAAGAAGGAAATGCACAAAGAAGGAAAGACGGATATAATAAAATAAAAAAAAGGCTCAATCAAAGCAAAGGAAAAGAAAGAAAGAATAAATTTAGATATATTATAAAAAAAAAGAAAAAAAATCACTGTTAATGAATTAAATCCTTATACATACAAGGAGTGTGTTGTTTTTTGAAAAAAAAAAAATTAATGGACATCCATAAGATCAAAACAGAGTAAGTATATTTAAAAGTTTTCTTTGTTCTATTTTTTGTGCAATTATTACACGAATGTTTCATATATAGTGTTGCTTTGCTGTGATATAGTGATAAACCATTAAACTCTAAAGTTTTAATTACTGCACTAAGTTACGTAGATAAACAAAGCTCACACATTTACTGATTATAATAATCCATTGCCTAGCTATGTACTAACATCTAAAAAAAGGTAACGTTTTATTCTATGATTGAGTCTCTAATGGTATTAAACGCCTGTATCATTCTGCCATGCATCATAAAATTATAAACAAAAAGAATCTAATTGTGTGAGCGTTAAGCGATCTAGTTTTGGTAAGAATAATCTTTACTAGCTATCAATAAGAAAATGCTTTTGATAAGTCTTTTTTGTACGGGTATATTAAAAAAAAAAATTTAGTTCCGAGAAACCTTGTTCTATGATAATCAGTTCATCCCTGTTAGTAAGCATTCTTTGATACTGTGATGGATACTGTGTGTTCATGTTTTTTATATTGTTTATTCATCATTTCGGCTCATCACCGCATAATTTTCAAGGTTGTCTTTCCTGCTTTCTCTTTATTTATGACAGTCTCATCTCATCAGTTATATCATCTTCACTTCATCTAAATCTATTTTGCACTTACACATTTCTTCTGAGATGGACGATTACAGGTATATTTTCCTTTATTGTTTTGGGTTACTCACGTGATGTAATACTGTGTAATAAAGATATGCAGATTATTGTGAGCGATTTCGATTATCACTGTGTGCCCCGCACTTCCAGCATTGCGTCACAGCTATGCTAAGTTTATTATATAACTATTTCTACATTGTTTTCAGCTAACGGTCAGTGTTATAAATATTACAAGATTTTAATCTTTAGAATATATAATTAATATTCTTTCACTTCCGAACCAATCCTCGAAAATTCCCAGCTATGCGTTAAATAATATAACAACAGTTCTTCATCAATGAGGGATTCGACATTAAATAACCCTCGAAGGTTATATGCCATTAAAAATCATCATCATCATGTCGCGCTGGTAGCATGGATATCCCTGACCCTCTCTCGCCACTCTTCCCTATCGTTCATCACCCTAGGCAGGTCTTCAGGACAACATCCCGTATCCTCACATAGCTGCTGAATGTATGTTCGAGCTAGTCGTCCTGCTTTTGCACGGCCATGTGTGGGGGTCCATAAGAGTACGTCTCTTATGAAATCGTCCCTGCTTCTCCAGCAGTGTCCCGCATGTCTGGTTCGTCTAACTTGAATAGTTTTCGTGATAGGCGGCAGGTGGCCGTACAGTTGGTGTATTGTAGGGTGTTGCTGCCAGGACTTGAACCTTAACAATAATATAACTTTACTTGGAACTTTTACTTTGGTATTGGATATTTATTCATAATCTATCGCATATTTTTCTCATTTCATGAGTTTTTATTAATCAAGCATTGATTCAGCCGGGGGGGGGGTGTAACGGTTGATCTACGGGACGGCTACATCTTAGTAAGCGAGTACGTACTGTAATCACGCTATAATGTTTACTTTCGCACTAAAGGTATGAACACCGCTTATTTCCTCAGGTACTCGTCTTCTATAAGAATGGATTAAGCAGAAAATTAGCCACGGAGTTTGACATGGCGTTAAATAAAGGAACCCAACAAAACCAAGCATTGATTTTTCTGGTAAACCAGTCGCAAAGAATTTACACGACTTGATTTTCCTTAGTGTGCCCCTATTTCAGCCGTGAACAGGTTCATGTCTACTAACAACAGGGACCCGGTTTTGTTGCGGGATTTGACTGTAAATAATTACATTACTCGTATTTTGTTTAACTTAATTGAATTTGCTTTTGAATCTACTTAATAAGCTTCTAATCATTTATAATTGAAATATAAAACCAGAAATGGATTGAAATTAGAATTCAGCTGGAAAAAAACAAACATATAAAATGGTTCGTTTGATAATACTTATCGTAGTCAAAAAGTGATAAATGCAGTTTAAGTGAAAAAAAAAAGAGATTAAAAAAATTCGCCAGACAAATAAATAAATATAAGTCCACTTTACTTTAATGAATTTTTAATATAATCAAAGTAAATTAACATTTTCTGCACTACTTTTAGAAAATATCCAGCCAACTTATGAAATATCATCTTCCTGTTATGTTTTCTTTCAAAGCGAAGAATTATATTAAGTGCATTATTTGACTTACTTTGTCTGTTCGACATTTATAGTAAAGAGGGAAATATATCATAATCCAAACAAAGAATGTCGGATGGTTACAATAGTTGGGTGAGAACGTTTAAGACAGAAACTGTTATTTCTTTATTTGTTATAAAAATAAAATAAAAAGCTTTATCTAGAGTTGTCCTGATGGGATAATAAGCCTTTTCAATGGCCAACTATAGGACATATTTAATGAACTCTATCCTTGTCTTAATTTGGAATAAAACTTTTTCAAATAAATGCTTTTTGCTATTTATTTATATATTTATTCATCTATTTTTCAACCATTATTTTTTAAAAAATCTATACACTTTTCCTGGCATAATTTTTCTATGCAAGAATTAAAAATGTTCGTTACACTAAAAGAAAAATTGACATAGACTTCTACTTTTAGTTTTTGCTTGCCATAAAGGAATACCAAAAAAAACAAAAAACAAAAAAAACAAATTGGTCCAATTTACATTCCAAGTTAAATTCTAATATTTTGGCTGTGTTCACGCATTTTGGACTTTTTACAACCTGAAATAATGACCAAGTTGGTGGATTGATTGGTATTTTCTGGAACATCAACCCTTTTTATTTTATTCAATACCAAATCATCTTTTCTCACACACACACACACACACACACACACACACAACACATATATATATATATATATATATATATATATATATATATATATATATATATATGAGTTGTTAGATCTCATTTATTTGCTATATATATATATATATATATATATATATATATGAGTTGTTAGATCTCATTTATTTGCACAGAGTTAAATAGTCACAAATATTGCTTTTTACATCAATACTTTTCTATCAATAATTCCAATCTAATATAAACAATTTGCGTAGAAATTTATGGTTCCAAATAATAATAATAATAATAATAATAATAATAATAATGATAGTGCCAATTGTGATTGGTGCGTTAGTCACAGTAACTAAAGGAATATTAATGGGCCTGGAGGACTTGGAAGTTAGCGGACGGGTAGGGACTATCCAAACGACAGCATTGCTGAGGACGGCCAGAATACTGAGACGAGTCCTGGAGACTTGAGGACACTTGCTGTCACTCAAACTCCAGTGAAAAACCATCAGCTAATACTGATGTGAAAAACTCTAGAGGAGTAAATAATAATAATAATAATAATAATAATGATAATAATAATCCAAAATAAATGATTAAACAATTCTATTTGACCCCTAGATAGGAGCATAAGAGGGACTACCAATACGGGACTGTGTGGACCTGGAAGAAATGGCACTAAAGTGATACTCCCAATTCTACAAAACTCCAAGAATAAAGCCTCACAATCTGATGTAAGTTAGTTTCATTCCTGAACACTCGCTAGTGGGGATCTTAGAACTCTGTGAAGATGCAATGAACGTATTCTACAGCCCTAACTTACCGGGTCATTGATGACTTGAGCTGACCGTTATCAAGAATATATATATATATATATATATATATATATATATATATATATATATATATTTAATGATTTTTAAGGGAATATTTTGATGGGATCTTTATTTTTAAATGAGTTGTAAGAATCCATTTTTTGCGCAAAATAGTTTTAATTATTTTCATGTAAGACTAATAGTTCTATGGAATCTTTTGTTTTCACATGGTCAAATGGTTTCAAGTATTGCCATTTAACGGAAGTAATTCTATATATCAAGTATTCCTTTGTAATATAAATGAATTGTACAGAGCTAAATGAGTTCAAATAATGAACATTAATTACTAAATTATGAAGTCCTACTTCTAAATGTTGATATTTGGTGAATACGACGACTGTTTATTCTTTGTAACGAGAGCAAAGTTATACTTTAATATAGCATTTAATCCATGATTTAAATTATGATAGAAGAGATGAATATTTTAATAGGATACCAAGGAATATTAAATGTTTCTGCTTACCACTTTTATTCACTAACTTTTAATTATTCTGTTCTTCTTGCGGTCACCTAAGATGAAATCCCAACACCCTTACATTTAGGCTCTTTACCGGGGAGGAAAAAATGTCTTAAAAAATCTAAATTCGTGATCATAACGGCAGTATCTACACAACTGTTTTTATCCAGTCTACCGTACTATTCATCCATAGCTAGAGGGATAAGCAGATGGATTGATAGCTTTCCTCACGGGCATTTACGTGAAATGAAAACTAGTCAGCATTTTCCACTGTTTAAACTCAGGAGACTGATTCCCTTTCCAACAACGATAACCATTATAATAAGCGCACCTCTTTAACGTTATATAGATAGATTCCAATCTTTTTTGTTCATTTCATCGTAAATTCTACAATCACTGATACAGAACATTCTTGTAAATCTAAAAAAATATCACAATATATTGTTACTTAAAATAAATATTACGTGCACTCTCTCTCTCTCTCTGTCCATCTAACTCTGTTTCATTCTCTCTCTCTCTCTCTCTCTCTCTCTCTCTCTCAATATATATATATATATATATATATATATATATATATATATATATATATATATGAACAGCTATCGACAGACTATCGGTCATATGGTAGTCAGACCTATCCGGTAAAATAAAACGCATTTTTTCCAACCAGCGGTCGTGTTCAGACAAGTGCATTGATACACCACTTGGACGCTAACTAAGCTTTTAAAGAAAAAAAAAAAACTCGACGGCAATTACACAAGCATGTTATGAGCTACATAAAAAAAAAATCCTGGAAGCAACATCCCCCCAAAAAGCAGCTACTTAACAACCATCTCAAAGACAATCCAAATTATACGAACAAGATGTGCGGGACACTGCAGGATGAGAACTAACAAACTCATAAGTAATGTTCTCCAATGGAACCCTTCGCACGGATGCGCAAATATAGGACCTATCAACGACAGATCTGTACGGACACAGGATGTTGCGTGAAAGACCTGCTGCAAGCGTTGAATGATTGAGACGGATGGCGAGATAGAGTTTTGGAAATCCATGCGAGTAGCATGACATCATGAATATATATATATATATATATACATGGAAATAAATAATGGAAATGAAGTTATGAAGAAAATAGAACAAAATAATCCAAAATAATGAATTTATCATAAT